>JARWCS010364123.1:0-10511 GCA_034783895.1 Geukensia demissa | reverse complement strand
CTATGTTTGTCTTTCGTTTCATTTTGTTGGCCATGGTCTTGTCAGTCTTCCGACTTAACGATTTCTGTCTGCCCCTTTGGTATCTTTGAATTCCTTTGACTGACTGGGTTTTATTGTTACACGGATACCTAGTCCGTTCGCTCGCTCGGTCAGAATACGACAGAATTAGTGTATGTCGCTCTTTTATTGATAATGTGGCATTCAGGGATATCATGATAAGATGGAATAGGATGCTTATTGTCTCTGTCCAAGATACTTCTGATGAACTTCAGCCTTTTCACAATGGATTTGTAACTTCTTTTTGTCAATATCGGTCTAATTTACCCGCTAAAAATGTGTAACCAGAAAATTTATTGCAATTAAAATTTGAGGTTGAGCAAACACGATTAGATGAACGCTGACGTCATTGGTTTCTTCCAAATATGCCATAACTAAGCAATCTAAAAAAATTGAAAAAGATGGATTAAGCAGTAATTCGTGACTATTACAAAAAAATTATTGAAATTTTATCAATATTATTTAAGCAAATAATGTTACCCATGATAAAACAAACTGATTTATTTTGATTTTAATATGACAAGAATGCAGATTTTGAGCGCCGCTCGCTATCTCATTGGCCGCTATTTTGGGTTTAGCAGCGCTTAAGTTAAAACTTAAATTTATCGTTAAAATAAAACTTACCTTTCGTTTTATTATTCGAATCATTAAAGTGAGAATGTCCATATTTCTCATAGTTTATTAGAAAACTTTATTACATTTGATATGATGCAGTCGCCATTGTAAAGTTTTACAGCTATCCTTTACGAGTATCCTTTTTCCAAACGCTGTTGACGCACCAGCATTTTTTTTTTTTTGGCAAAAATCAATCATTTTGTTTATTTTGTTAATGTGCATCTGACTAAATTTTTCTTTTGGTAAACTTTTTCAGGAGTCCGTCCACGAATATGCTCGACGAATTATCTACAACCTTGGTTTTATAGTCTCAACCATAACGCTCATCATAGCCTTATTTATTTTCTTGTACTTCAGGTAAGAATATGGAAATATAGCTGCTTACAAGTCACATAAGATTAGTCAGACGATCAACAAAACGTGAATTTATGTTCCGATTTTTAATATACGGAAATAAGGTCTTTGAGTCTCATCTTGTCAGTTACATACCACAACTGATGTGCATAAAACTGACTATCACAATGTCACTGACATTGTTGAAACTAGTGTTGAAGACAAGGCAAACAATCAAACTTAACTTTAAAAAAAATGGTCTTCTCACAACTTTTAAAATATTTATGATTTCTTGTTAAGGAATATTGCCTCATTATTTAACATGTCTGAGGCAACGTTGAAAATTATAAATGTTCGGTTAAACTTTATATTAATTTTTAAGTTTTACTATTATTATTTTTTTTTTTTTTTTTTGGTCTTTTTTTTTACTTTCTTGGTTCTTTCGAAATTTTCACACTCCCCATAACCAGTGTTGAAAGTTGCAATAATAATTCGGGAAAATGTGATTTACATCAGTTCATGCAGTTTTGTTGAATTCTTCCCTTTATGATTTTGAAATCACGAAAAAAAACGAATAAGAATAAAAATTAAATAATTAGAAAAAAGGTATTCCATAGTGTTAGCCGTTGATTATCGTATTCTTTTCCATCAAGGTACTAAATCAATTCCTATAGAAATATACAATAATTAACGTCTAAAATGTAAGTATTGTAGTATATTATTTATACAAATATGATACAAAAATATAATTATTATTATCATTCGGTACTGTGTTTTAGGAGTTTAAGATGTTTACGAAATATAATCCATAGTCATCTGATAGCAACATTTATACTGAGAAATCTACTGTGGATCATGATGCAACATTCTTTGCTACCCATTGTACAGGCAGACGAGAAGGTAACGTTAGTTACAAATGAGCAACTAATTTTTATGTCGGGTTCATTTTGCTGAATTAAAAAAGTTCTATTATTTTTAAGTCACTATTTAATGGATTTACGCCCGCCGATATCTACCTCTTGGTGTCGCCGCCGACTATACAGTTTTTGTTTTGTGACTTCACTGGTTTGAGAAAATCCACGCACTATGATCAATTCTTAAACATCCGTCAACTGATATATTTTCCCGTAAATTCTGAGGACACAAAGCAAAAGGACCTGACACCAAACCGGAAACGGGAGTCACCCGTAGGCGTAATCCATTAGCAGTGAAATAAGATTAATATCCTCCAACGGACGTTCTTCATTTCCTGCCAGAACTTTTGGCTGTTGTTCTCATTTTCTTTTTCGATAAATTGCAATTTTTTTGTAAATCTTTTTAACTCATTCTTTTGTCTCTACAACTTGCAAATCAAGTTCTTGGAATAAATATGGTGTTCCTTTACTTTACCACCGGATAAGGCTTCTTCAAATTGCGATTCTTATTCTTAGGTTTAAATATCTTTTTATAATTAATATACAGCAAAGCAGAATTGAAAGTATTTATAAAAGTATTAGTAAACGTATTTTAAAAGCACAATCGTCAATATATCAAAAAACATATAAGCTTCCTCTTTTATTAACCCACTCTCCGTGTAGGATATTGTAAACTTAACGTAAGAAATGTCATAGATATGGAAAAAAGTAAATATTTTATCCATTTTTCAGTGGGCATGTAAACTGGAGGTAGCATTATTCAATTATGCTCAGATGACAAACTTCTTTTGGATGCTGGTCGAAGGACTTTATCTTCATATAATAATAGTTTGGACTTACTCTGCAGACAAAATAAGAAAATGGTATTTCATCATTATTGGATGGTGTAAGTTATTATATTTAATGATCATGCACTCCTTGCATTAGAAATCCGTAAGTTAGCAATGTGTCATTTAGACACTGACTTTGTATTGAAATAAGCACAATTTCCAAATGCGTGTGTGCACTATCAATCATGTGAGATCAATTAATTCTTTCTTGTGGATTATTGCAATAATGTTTGATCAGCTGTCTTCAAGTGTCTAATCAAGAATTGACATTTATGTTTTTACTGTGTTTGATGCAATTTGTAGATAGATGTTCGACCTAGAAAATAAGGTATAACGGCCCCTTTTGTATCTACGACTTCCTTTTTCAGCTTAGTGCTAAAAAGCAAAAAGCAAGAAATAATTCATCACGCACTAAACATTTTTGTTTACAAAAAAAAGAAATCTCTGGTATTTAGATAATGGTTGATGATCTCAATAGATGGTCTTTTTCCAAAGGAAGGTTTTTTTGTGAAATGATCGATAGGTTTTGGCCACGACCATGCGGATCCTGCACAAAAATATTGAAATAAAACAACTGTTAATATTAACAAATGTTTTGATGTATTTTGGTGTCATTTATTAACTTGTGTCAATACTGATAAGCTTCAGATTAGAGGGCAGTGACCTTACATCAAATCACTTTTGTTATAATTTGTTATCATTTGTATTATTGTTGTTTTCATTAATTTATCATCATTTTAGGCGTTCCTGCCGTTATAATTACAATATGGGTCGTTTTAAGAACCCAAATAACGACGGATGAAAACCATGGCGAGGATCTTTTAGCGGCGTAAGTTATATTGTGAATGGAAAATTGTGTGAACTTAAAAAAATAAATACCAAAGATAAAGACTCACTTAACAAATGACTATGTGATTCTAGTGACGATTTGGGTATTATGCCAGATAATATGGTTCTCGAAAAAATAGGAAAGAAATATTACTACATAAAACTGGCCTTTATCTTAACAAGCCGTCATAAATAGCATTTTGTTTTTGCCAAATGCTTTCATTGAAAAGAAAAAGAAATAACAGCCCCATGAGTGACAAAACTGTGGCTCATAGTTTGAGTAAGATTTACAGAGGAAAACCAAGCTCCAGCAGCACCTTTTTCAGCAAATTATTCTTCTCCATGCAGATCATTCCATAAGTACAGAGTGTGCAATGACGACCATTTCGACTTTTTTGGATTTGAGTGCTTCTTTTGCTATGTTTGGATCTTGGAATTCCTATGTTTTGATTCTTATGCTACTGATGAGAGGTTACTCCTTGAAATGTACATATAGCATACTAAAATTCTCCATATTTATTCAACATTGCTAATTTTGTATACTATAAATCATATTAAAGCTCTGTTTAATAACTGTTCAATCGGTAATTGGTAGCAATTACCTTTGATCTGTACTGACCAATAATTCCTGTACAGATATAAAGGCACAAAAATAAAGAAAAAGAAAATATTAGGTTGTTGTGAACGATTACGTCACGTTGGCAAGCCTTCAAGTCCGTGCTTTGCCTACATGTGCGTCTTTTCATGAACGAAAAAGATACGACGTCCTAATGTCATATGTTGAAATGAAGTATGGGCTCACTGAATATTTTCCGTGATAAAGTCAGTACAAGATACAAAATATCCTGTATTCCTTATAGAAGCGCATTTAATATTCATAAATTGATGAATTTATTGTTGATAATCAACTAGGTGGTGGTTAAGGTTTTGAATTTCTTTGGAATTAAATTGTTGAATTTGGACAAATCAACCGCCGATGTGGATATCACTGTTCAAGAAGTAATATTGGGATAGTCTTTATTTTTTACTGTACTATTCTAACATTGTAACCATCCATTTATATTCATAATTGATATTTCTGTTTTCTTTTCTTAGATGTTTTATGCCAAAGACCAAAAACTATGCAGAATCGAATGCGGATAAATTGGATTATATTTACATTTCGCCGATTCTGTTTGTCTTAGCAGTAAGTTTTTGTAATGCTATTTAATATTTTACAAATACCATTCAGTTGGTGCAATGTTTTTATTCATACATATCATATTATATAAACTGACACATGTAAATCAATATTTGGAAATTATTACAAAAACAATTTAAGACACATTAACTGAATAATTAAGGTGTAAACCATTAACAATAAATCAAAATTATATTTCAAAATAAATGGAATTTTGATAATCAAAACATAATTCATTTCATGTATGCATATTGTTTTGTATTTAATGTTTGCTGGGTACTTAATGACACAAAAAAAAACAAATTATTTTTATGGACAAAACAATGCAAATACTCTACATCAAAGGCTTAATTGAAAAATATGTATTACAATTTTGATATATTGATGCTATATTATAAAAGTAGAAAACATATATTTGTTTGTTTTATAAAATCATGTTTATAATTTGTATATAAGATACTTCATGAGATAAAAGATATAACAAGTTCCAAAAGTAGATGCAATAATTATTCATATTTCGTAGCTTTACAATATAAAAATGGAAATGATGCGGGTAAATAACAGAGAGACTGCAATCCAACCATACACAAGAAAAAAAGAAGAAATTAAGAGTTCACCACGAGGCCTTCAACAAATGTGGAATACCACTTCTTGAGAAAAGCTCTAAATCACCCCCAAATAAAAAATGTTTATCCGTAGAATAATACTGCTCTTACCTGAATATTATCCAAAATTTACATTAATTTTAACAGAACATATAACACAAAGACAAACCTATAACCACAATTCATGACTTAGGACAGGCACATGAGACATGTGATGGGGTTAAAACTAGTTTAGTTTGAATCCTAACTCTCCCCCAAAGTTGGTCAAATGAAAAACTAAAAAAGATAAAAGCAGCAACAGACGAACTATATCAATTAAACAGAAAAATACCAAGATATATTAACATTTCAATGATATAGCAAATACGAATATTTCTTTATTATTTCGCTCTTTCTCTTGTTTAATGGAATCTATACTTAATGACTCCGTAAATGATAATTTTTACAATTTGTTATGAATTTTTTCATCTAGGTCAATATATTATTTCTGGGCAGCATAATTTGGGTTCTAGTAACAAAGCTGAGGTCATCTCACAGTCTTGAACACAAGCAACTACGGTAAGTCTGGACTTTCAGCAGAAGAAAAATAGAATAGGTAATCTTAATCCTAAAATGCACAGAATTTTATACACAGTCTTGGTCACTGATTTCAATGGTGTAGATAAAAACTAATGATGAAAGGAACAAAACAATAACTAAATAAAAAAATCAAAATACCAAAATCATTTTAAGAATTAATCAGAAGAAACATTTTTTTTACTTCCGTTTGCTGGATTGTTGATACATATAACTGAAATGAAAGAAAAGTTCTATGATTAAATTATGTAAATTATCTAGAAATTAAAAATCATGGATTTTTAAACCAGAACAAAAATTGTTTCTTCATATTTTTATTTCATGTGTTTATTTGATTAAACGGATTTCGAAAAATGATTTTCATCGGTAGAGAGATTTTAAAGAGAGTTGGTAAATCTTACCTCTTTGAAAATGGAAGATAAGAAAAGCAGCAAATATGTCTTGGTTCTAATTCTTAAGATATTACTAATATGACCATATTCTATGGCTTTGCGTATATATATAAAAACAACAAAAATAAAAAATGTTAATGTTTCTTTAACAGGAAAGCAGTGAAAGCGACGATAACGTTGTTTCCTTTATTGGGAATAACATATGTTATATTTATTTGGCCACCGAGTGATGATACTATTTTTGTAGAAGTGCATCAGTATATTAATGCGTTTTTACAGTCATTCCAGGTAAGTTGAATACTATATTTTTCAACATTTGTGAAAAGGTTTTCATAATATTCATTAATGATTATGAATGCTGATTATATCAATCACATTGCTGTATTACAGGTAACGTTAAGTAATATGTTACAACAAATTACAAGGTCCACGTGAGAGATCAAAAGTGCATAGTTCAAAGCGACAATACAAATTTGAAACAAACTAAAATATAAAACGATAACAAAAGGCACAAAGGCTAGAAATCCACCAACTTCTTTAAAGAATAGGAGTTGGATTACGTGCTTCGGAAGGGTAAGTATCCCTTGTCTTGCGCGCATTGCCCGTCGTGGAATCCTTAAACTCTAATACGGGTTACACGGATACTGATTAATAAAATCGATATTTGTTTGGGCGGAATGAAAACATTCGCCAGACGGGGATTTAAAATGCGTGTTCCTTTTTTGGAGGAATGACAGGTTTTCTTTCATGAACACCCCATCAGTGATGTCATGGTCAGCGTGCTCGCCTCGAGTGCGGAATGTCGTGGATTCAATCCCATACCGGGTCAAACCAAAGACCTTAAAAATTTGTATTTTTGCTTCTTTGCTAGTCTACTAGGCACGCATCATTTAGGAGTTAGAGCAAATACTGATCAGCCCAAATCAAAATAATGTGTCTGAAGTAAAGTGGAATGTCTTCCTGGGGACTGTTGCTTTCGTAAGCTAGCACATGAAAAATCTGGCACAATGTGTCGTTCTTGTACAAAGCAAGATTCATCCATCACCATCATCATTCATTAATATGATCTCGTCTTGAATATGCATGGAATATTTGCGGCTGGACGTTAAGCAAATGTCAGTCAATCAGTCAAGCAATCTTTCTTTATTGAACCTTAACATTGTTTAGCAGCAGTTTGTCAGTTAAAAAAGCTTCGATTATGTAAAGTGGATAGACGACAATTAGTAAAACAGAGGACTGAAAAGACATTGACCATAATCATCTCTGTTTGTTTGGTACAGCTTTTTCCAATACATTTGATTTGGTTTACAAATTTTATAACCCTAAGGAGAGACTGGGATGATCGGTACGACGAATCATCAATCCTCAGCACTTGGAAAGACTATTTTATTACAGTTTGGGAACGTTGCAGGAATATTAACAAGATGATTTTCTTTGAAAATTTCGTGAGGGTTTTTCAAATATAACATTATTAAAATATTTAAAAAGTTTGCTCTTTTTTAAAGATTATCGTATGTTGTTGTGATAAAAACTTTTAAGTCACTTTATTTACGGTATAGAAAAAGTCTTTTTGACGGGTGCCACTAGTGGAGCAGGAGTTGCTTACACTTCTAGAGCACCTGAACTCAGGCTGGTTTTTGTAGGGTTAGTGTTACTCCAGCTTTAGTTTTCAGTGTAGTGTTGTGTTTTCTATATTTGTCTTTCGTTTCATTTTTTTTGCCATGGTCTTGTCTGTCTTCCGACTTAACGATTTCTGTCTGCCCCTTTGGTATCTTTGAATTCCTTTTTCATAAGAATTTTTTTTTAGAAAAATGTTATTGAACTAATTAGGACATCGGAACCATTCTTGGCACTTTGGTTCTTAATTTTTATTGTAAAGTGTTACGATAACTAAAATCATTGCTATTTTTACAATTCCAACTTAACTATCACGTTGTATTTTGGCCCCCTCCCATCTGCAACAATACAATAGCTGTAAATATTTCATGCTTTTTCAGGACGGAAGCAAATTAATGAGTGTTGATGAATGAACACTACTTAGTACTAGACCGACACATTAAGCCGGATTTTAACTAGCTTGCTCACGAAAGCAAAAATCCTCAGGACGGCATGCCACTTTACCTAAACACATTATTCTGACTCTGGGCCTATCAGTCTTTTCTCTCACTCTTAAATACGGCTTGCTTATCGGATTGGAAGTAAATACCAATTTCAATGTTTTTGGTTTGACCCGCTCGGGGATCTAGACGGTCTAGCTTCAGAAAATTTTCGCCCACAATGTTGTGACAGACAAATGGACGATAATTAAACATAAAGTATGATGGCTCCATCAAAATTGTGGTAGGGTTCACTACGGTGAAATATAAACGAAATCAGCAGAATTTTCCAGTGGAGGTAGATCTTTAATAGACAGATGGGATGAACGCCCGCATCGATTATTTGCTTCATAATTTTTACACTAACACTTAAACAAATAGACCATGGAATTTGTTCATCATCACATTCTTAAGCAATATTTCTATGCAGTTTCAATACCCATACCAATGTTTAAGAATGTTTATGTAAAAATTTATTTTAAAAAATGAGAATTTCAGTTATTTAATCTTATTACATCACAGGCCAAGCTATATTTGTTTTTTTCCTTATTTTCCAGGGTTTCTTTGTTGCGCTGTTTTACTGTTTCCTTAACGGCGAGGTAGGTCAAACAATTCAAAATAAACAATTCTTAAGATACTGTTGTGCTGATTTTAGCCAGCCAGAATTTTCCAGGATAACTCATTATTATAAAAGTATAAATTTGTATAATTGTTTGCTTGAATACGTCTAGATTCTATAATTTTGGGTTTAAACATATATTTATTCATTATTTAATTTTATTTACATAGCAGTACACTGCTTGGGTTTCATTTTTGATGTTGATGTAAATCCTTCATATGAACGTCCATTTTGTATTGTGCGAAAGCGTACAAGTTATTGTATTTCGGAGATGTCATCTCAATATTGTACCCTAGCTCCTCATTTTGTATTGTAGAAGTCGATATTTACGCTTATGTCGTTGTACTACAAAATTTTGCTTTAATGAAATTAAACCACTAAACATTTAATGTATTTATAGGCAAAAAGAACATAAAAAAGCATGTGCGTGTTCAATCATGACGTGGCATTTCGAAAACAAAACAAGCAACACAATTGTCTTGTGCAAAATCCCAACACTTTTATTGCACTATATACTGATTACTAGGAACACTTATTACACCTACAGATTCAATTTCCAAGTCATAATATTTGTATATACATATTGTCGGTTGTTTTTTATTTGTTTGCATCTTAGTCAATTATTCACTTTTAACATTCTATGTGTTTTAACCTATGCCAGGAAATAAGATATCAGAATGACACGATTTTATAACATTTTTCTGCTAGATTTTTTAACAGAAGTTTTGAGTTTGACGCTATCTCTAATGCAACAATTCTTAATTTCTAACCATAACATCTTGTGTAAAAAATCTTTGGCAGTCTTCGTCCAATCAATCCTATGGCTCCGATAATGGCCAACTGCAAGCTTCCACAAACATGCTTATCTTAGGATAAACCCACCAATCTGCTGCTGGTTATTCGTAGGTGCAGACTGTTTTAAAGAAGAAAGTTACAAATTGGTTTGAAAGAAGGCCAACTAATTATTCTTTGATTAGGTATCTAGATTTATGGTTATGGTTAGATATGATTGCTTGTGCTCGTTACAGTCTGCACTAAACGTTAAGCATAACTTAATATTGTCTCTAATTTTGAATTTATTTTTTTTTTTGCATGATACTCACTGTCCGAATCGAGCATAGAGTTTTGCTATATTTGAATGCATGAACTAATCAATGGATACACCAGCGATTAATTATGATTTTTTTTAATTAATGACATCAAAAGCACCAATATAAGCAGAAATATAAGTCTTGATTTATTTTTGTACATTTTGTTATATCGCACCTGATTTATTTTTTCAAAGTAATTAAGCATAATGGACCGTTTCAGAAATGCGACGGAATTCTGGGAAAGTCATTGTTCTGGTGCTCTTACATTTAATGTTATTTCTACATTCCTTATAATCCGCTTTTTAGCTCACCTGGCCAAAGGCCATGTGAGCTTTTGTCATCACTTGGCGTCCGTCGTCCGTCCGTCGTCCGTAA
>JARWCS010364112.1:0-10512 GCA_034783895.1 Geukensia demissa | reverse complement strand
CTTTGCAAATCTGAATTATCGTATAAATATAGATGTTTTGTTTATAATTCACTTCACTTTTAACGTGCGATCGATAGCTTACTGAGAAGAGTAATGCAAATCTATTAATATCTTTTCATTTCCCAATATAACGTGGTAAGGGTCGCGACCTTTGATAATCTGTTACGTAAGTGTAAGCGGACACTAGTTTGGGTAATTTATCCCGTAAACAAGAAAGGATTCACATACTCAATTTTAAAATTGCTGGTGATTGACGAATCAGCGAGTACTGATGGGCGGATTATCCAATCAGAATTGAACCGGAACTACTCTGTTAAGCGTTTGATTATTTATCCCGTCTCTCATGATCGAGAGACGGGAATAATTTACATGCAGTTCTTTCATTGACGACAGCGAGAATTCGCAATCCATCGTATGTTGTTTGATAATAAAATCTTTATAATACTTATTTAATTTTGTTTCTTATATTTATGAAAAAATCTTTTACATACAGTTTATAATTCTCTGTCGGACCCGAATTCCAAATTATTAATTCACCCTGAGACCCCATCAAAACACCGCATATCCCCGGCTATATCACTTAATTAGCCTTCAAAATAGGACTTGGCTCCATAAAAATGTGATATTTTGTACATTTGACAAGAAAAATGTACTTTGGACATAAAAAATATGGAAATCAATAAATTTTATCAAATACAAATCAGTAATTTGAATACACAAAATAATGTAAAATATACATTAGCGCGTGCCACTTCTTATCTGATCAACCGACCGTGAAGGAATTTGTCACATTAGTGAATATGTGTATTGCTTTCATTGAGTCAATTACTTTCCAGAAATATGTCGCTTACTTGGCAATTTTGAAGTTTTTTGTTTAAACATTTTCAATATATTTTGCACAAAAACAAATGTCTGGCGAAATATTCTTTCTCTGCAATTTTATAATAATTATTCGAGTTTCGAAAAGCGTAACGTCGGAGTCGGATTTAAAATGTAAATGGATAATATAAAAAACACTTTTCAGAAATATGCCGCTATACATTTTTTTTTTATTTTCTTCTTGACAAAAACAAATGTCTGACGAAATATTCTTAGCAATTTGTGTATTACATACGTAACGTACAGTGACTATGATTAAAACAAACTCATTTCTTTGACGGGACAGAAATTTTGATCGTGTGCTTTAATTTATTTCTACCTATCTTTCCACAGAGATATTTGTCTCTGCTTTCTATTGAAGAAGTATGGTAAAAAATGCATGTTGCCAAAATTGGAAATTTTACCTCAGTCGAAAAACCAAATACCGGAATCAGACATAGGGGCTGGAAGTTTTGGGGATAAATGCGAACCCGTGAAAAATTTACTTTAGATTTTTCACGGGTACGCATATATCCTCCCTAACTTCGAATCCAGGTCCCTGTCTAATCAGAGACATAGATATCTCTGTCGGATATATCTTCTTAATAAACTTGCAAATATGCACATATAAATTTTACAAAATATTTCAGTATAATACACATGTTTCAATGAAATGGGAGGTCCATACGTTCCAACCATAGTATAATTTATAATATACACGATAAATATTTGTACGTGAAAGTTATAAACTATCAGAGACAAAATATATAACTAGGTAAATTTTACAATCACGTTTATTCTGTACAATTTGTAGCACCTTTTTGAAACCAGGTTCGAGTTTGCAGGCACGCCGTGCATGTATTTTTATATTTATAATCCGGTATATAAAGTATTTTTGGTTTGGTTTTTTTTTCGGGGAGACAGTCTCCGTTTTCTGAAGATAGTTCAAACCCTTATTGCTAAATGAATGTTGAACTTATCTTATCTAGATTTATATTTTTAGAAATTTGTTGAGATATTTTACTTATGCAATCACACGAATCTCTTATTATATATGAGCATTTTCACAATCCTTGGACTGGTGAATAGTGTATATATGAAGGATATTATATTTTTATTAATATATTCTTTGTAAATAGGATTTTTCATGCCATGCAGGGTCTGTATACATACAATTTTGCTCAGCTTAACCCACCACAAACATTCTTTAGACCGATTCAAGAGAAATAAATGATTTATATCAACACCATTGGGGTAAGTAATAAGACAATTATTCAACAGGTTTGAATAATACTCGAAAGGCATCATTTTGTATTTTACATATAACCTTGTCCAGTCTGTCCGAAGAAATCGGAACAAGTGCGCTAGTATTCTGCGCATTTTGGCCCATCGGCGAATTTGATTTTGTTATGTCCATTCATAATTTTATGAAGCAGAGTTTTTCATTGACGTTGAGAAACACGCAGAATTAAAACACGAAAATAGACTTATAATCTAGACAAACCATGCAGTAGGTTAAGCCAGATTTATTTGCGGGAAGTTCCACATGCATTTGACCAAGTACAAATCTAGAGGTCCCAACACGATCTTCAACAAGAGCGGAATGGACTGTTCCTCTATAATATCTTGTGTCGATTCTTTTAACATGAATAACTTGACTAACCAATTACATTCAAATTTTTAAAAATTCATTCCGATGGGATGACTAGGTATTTTATTTTTATTAAAAATGTCTTCATTTCCCTTTATAACCACTGTGTCCATCAAAAACATACCAGGGTTTGGCTGTTCTACGTTTTAAATCGAATCTAGTTAAATCATATCTCTTGTTAGATTTGGTTATTTCTATTATATTTAACTACGTGTTAGAATTAACCATGAGTACCGTTAATAGATATTCAACAAATTAGCCTAGCAGGGGTTCAATCAACATCCTGTGCAGGTTAATTGCCCCCGAGAAACCTGAACGCTCGGTGTTTATTATAATTACCTGTGTTTTATAACATGAAATATCCATTATGAAAACTTTAGATTGAACATCAACACAAGGAGTACATAATGGAGTAGGATTCCCTACTTAAATATGCAGAATTTTTCTATGCCTTATGTGGTCATGAAAATATTTTTTTTTATAAAATCTTACAGTATTTTGGAAAATAAATAACTCATTAGTTCTAAGTAACAATTCTGTAAAAAAAGATTGATTGATTGATTGTTGTTTCACGTCCAGTGGCAAATATTTGTATGCATATTTTTATTATATTGGATGAGAACAAGTTATCCAACAATAAATCATAAAAGGAGATAGCTGGTGGTTAGGCCGGTTAATTTAATAGCCACAGGATGCCAAATTGAGACTGTTAGTGTAAGGGGTGTTAAATTTAGCCTAAGCAACTGGTTACCTACGGATAGCTCATAACGAGCTGTTGCATAGGGATCTTTAACGTGCTGAAAGCGTGGCATTTTCCCAACACGCTTTACGGGATGGGTTGAGAATTATACATCCCACCCAACCAACGGACGCCCCTGTAAAAGGGGTTCTACCTGCTGGCGGAGAAACCGAACGGTCAATCTCTATACCCCGACCACCCTCGGGGCAGGTAAAAAAGAAAATAACAACCGCTGCAAACAGCTAATGAGATAGATTGAAAAAAATCATTTTTGACAAACCAAATAATTAACACGATTGGTTTTAAATTACAAATATACTTAATCCTAGAAATACCCTGGGTCAGTGAAAAATAACAAACGGGAAATTCAATTTATTCTCATTCGCTTTGGAAATATTCTCATTTTCTACATATCTCGAGGAAATATTTGTCATTTTCTAAATCTACTAAGAACTATAAAACACAATGCAGATAAATTTGTAGAAGAAAAAAGATATATAATTATACTAGGTGACAAATTCCAATTAAAATTTAAACTTCAGATGGGTGAATTTAAAATATTTATATAAACGTATTTAAGATGTGGTAGGTGTCTTTCTGGCTTATTTGAAAAGATTAAGCTACACGTGATGTAATTGAATAAGCAGAGTGCGTTTTATTTATTGACAACTATACCCAGTGACGGATTCAGTGGGACCAAGTGGGTGCTTTTGAAAAATTCAAATTTACTAGCCGAATCCTAATATTGCGAAAAACTTGTTATTCACGAAAAGGTATGTAATTCAGGCGTTAGCAAATTGATAATTCAATTCACTTTGAAATACCTCCATTGTATCAAAAATATGGTCATATGCCTGTATGCTCAATTAGCTTATGGGACTACCTCATGCAAGTTTGTACTGTAATAAACAACTTCACCTGTGCAACTGATTAATTAATTACAAGCGGTAGGCGTGGACCATCTGATTTTTTTTGATTTTTTTTTTGGGGGGGGTGGAGTTGTTCTCGGATTCATATGCGGGCCAGAAATTTTTTTCTCATGTATAGTTGATGTAAGTAAATTTGTTTGGAAATTTTTTTCCAGATAGTGGGTCAGAATATTTTTTTTCAATCCAACTGCTGGCAAGATTATTTTCTTTTGACAAAAATCGTGATCAGAAAATTTATTTCTAAAAATCCTAGCCCGCGGAAAATCAAATGGTCCGTGCCATAAGACATCCTGCCACCTGCCACTCATTTTATTACCAAAGGAAACAATTTTGATAATTTATAAAGAGACCCATGAGAGTCAAATTTGATAAATTAAGGGGAGATATTTATGGAACCTGGAAATAATGGTGCTCTCAATGTAGACAACCGGTCTAAACTTGGAAGGAAAACTCAACTTATTTATGTGTTATGGTCTTGGTGGAAAAATGTTAAATTACGGAAACATAATTTATGTTTCTGTTATTTCATTACATACAATAACAGCATGCTGTCATGGGCAGATACAAGATTTTAAGTTACGGAGCACAGTGAGGCTACAGCGTTTTGAGTTTTATCTACAAATTAAAGGATAATAATACGATACTCTTACGTTTATTTTTTTTTTATTTTAGGGGGATTTTTATAAATCATGGACAAGATTGCAGCTTTTACCATTTAATGACAAATAACTGCGTGCATTTGCGTCTGTTGGTTGTTTTTTATTTATTTATTTTATAAATATCATTTTTAAATAGCTTGTGAATATTTTGTGGGCTTCTGGTTTTATTGGCTCTATAACAAATTAAAAGCAATAAAGGTGGATTTCGAGTCAATTGGTTAAAATTACATACTTATATTAATTGATCTAAACAAAACGAGCCCTGAGAATTTTAATAAATTATTTAGTCAACGTCATTATCATGTTTAATGCACAATGAAAACACTATTTTGATAACAATTTAAATTCCCCCCAAACACATAAATGTAATATGTACGCAAAAATTATTTAGTTTAAGTTTGTATTGTTGTATAAAATGTATAAATGTTGTACTGTATTACTTTATTAAGTGTTGTAATTTTTTTGCTTATGTTGCACACTCGTGTGCCTGAGTTATTATAATAAAATCTTCAAATCTTGAAGAATTAATATTGAATTATAAATAATAAAGTGGAAATGTTGCAAAAGTCAACTGACATATAAATATCAAAATACACAAAAACTGCCATGGAAATATTTTATCTACTGCAGCCATATGGGACTGTCACAGGCAAAATGTGTTTGTTAAAACGCAGTTAATGTTGTTATGGACATATTTTGTCTGTCACAACCCAGTTTAGGGTTGACACAGTCAAAATCTATTAGTGTCAGCCAAAATATGTTTGAGACCGTTAACAGAAAGGTTGTACTAAAAATTTTATAACTGTCATGAACAAAATGTTTGACTGTGACAACTTTTACAGTCATACACAGACAATTTCACAGTCATTTACAGTGATATTTTGTCCAAAGCAGTTATGGAATGACTGACTATGGTCTTTTCAGTCAGTTTATTGGTCAGTAGTGATTGTTTGATAAATTCCATGCAAGACAAGTCTGACAACTGAGCTGTTGAATACCCTCGGGGACAAATGTTCAACCAGCAGAGGTATCGATCCAGTGCAAATGCAGCAAATTTCTGTAAAACAAAAGCTACCGAACAAAGAAAAAGGAAAATTGCTCAAACCTTTAATTTCAGCTTCCGTCATAAAGTTGATGTTATTTAACTAAACAATGCTCGATTGGGTGATTATCTATACCGCATCTTCCCAAATTGATCTGAAGTTAAAGACACATCAGACACTCCGAAGTGCGCTTCACACCTTGATTAGACAATATAGAAAGTCTTCATAAAGAACTATATGGCAACCATGACGACTTCATTTTTTATAGTTTTATAGTTCTTTGCCAAAAATATCCCAGCTCCCCGGTGGTTGTATTATACATCCTGAAGCTCATACGTTTTCAATCTAAGAAAAGCGAGTTCTTTGACAATCAAAAAGAATTGCAAGATTTTGTATTTCTTACGTCGAAATCTTGCGAAAAGGATGCACGAAGTTTCGCAAGCCCATTTTGTTCGTTCCTGCAACGAAACGGATACATGATAAAAGAAAATCGACGGAACATCAAGGATTGGATCCTTTGAATTAAATACCTTTTTTCGGAATGTCAGGAAATTCAATATGGAAAATTATTCTTAGAGGAAGAGTTCGGGATGTATCTCACGTACATGAAAACAAGCAAGACCATTAAACGACCAAAATTCGAAACTGGTGAGAATCAAATTGAACCCCCGAACTGTATATGGGCTAGTACAGAGACACTAAATTGTTCGGGATATCAGCACAGAAATACAGTATTGATGAAAAGTTACATTGTCATGGTTCCTTCAACAGGTCACGCTTTTGTTCGTTAAAATGGTAGATGGGGAAGAGCCATTTGAATCAAGCATGGACTGAACGAATTAGGACATTGCCAACGGGGTACGATTTATTCTAGAGCAATACGATGAGAGACTAAAACGGCTTACGAATTTCATATGATAAGACATATGAATTACTTTATATACCACCCCATCCCTAAAGCAACTTTTTCCAGAAGTAAGGTAGAGACGGCGGCGCGTTTTTATCGAGAAGCGGCCTTATAAAGCCCGTGCGCTACAAAATGTAGCGCGCTCTCACGTAGTCAGTGTCTATGAAGTTTGCTGAAAAATTTTAAATCATAAACTAATTAGCCCTTTTATTTTAGGGTGTTTCGTATATGATCGGCGACAATGTTACCCCAAAGACAAAATTATCATAAAAAATCTTCTAACAAAGCATAAAATAAACGAATCATTGTATGCAACGAAAACGTAATAAGATCTACTTAAAACAAACTGGATACAAATACTATGTATTTGGGAACAAGAGTATCTTCGAAATTTGTAATTGAACTTTTCACTCTATAAATAACATGCAGATATAGCATTCCAAGATACATGTACAAGCAGAATAAAACACCCTGGCTTACGTACTTTATCCACATTTTGTTTGAACAGGTTTGTGGAAGTTTCGACAACACTTGCACATGAGTCATTTCCTGTACGATACGAAAGTCGATAAATTCATTCAATAACCCTCTGACACAACAAAAGAAGTCTTAAACTTTGACATGATTCAGTTTAAATAACCAAAGAATTGTCCTTCTAGAAACTGGCTTTCGAACCTGATGTGTTCTTGTACAGTTAAACCATTTGAGTCTTAAGAAGTGACTCTTGAGTCACTTCTTAAGATTCAAATGGTTAAACTGTACAAGAACACATCAGGAAAGAGAGAATGAGCACTGTACGTGGATACGGATATTATACGTCTTGTTGTTAATGATAGAATTTTAACAAACACACTACCCATTTGCAAATTTTGGGGTTAATTGACAAAAGAAGTAGCATTAGAAGATAGGTACATCTCGAAATTTGTTTCCACTGGTTTCTCTTTGAAAAGTAAGACGAATTCACACTTGATCAACTTTTCTGCCATGACAAAATCGTCTTAGCAAAGAGATTATGTAACAATAAGCATGTCTAAAATAGCAACGAAAAGGAACACTCTACAAGAAAATTGAGGAAAAGAACTTCAGTATGGTACAAAATTTAACAAGAGACGATTATAAGATGATCTGAGAAATCTGCCTTTCTAATATTCCACACAACAAGACAAAACTGTAACAATTTCAAATCTTTTTTTATTTGTACGAAAAATTTGTAATGAACAGTTGGATATTCTCAGTATTTGCAAATAAATCGTTGTCGTACGGTTAAACCTTACCACATCTGTACACAGAAATTTCCATCGGAACACTGATGAGAGTTAACTATTCCTTTTTATCAATATTCCCTAACTGCGATGGATTTCCTTTTCTAGTTAGGTAAGTTAATTGCTTTTCTTTATTTTACAATGGAAATTTATAAAAGAGACATGTGTCTTCATTCGAACACAGATTGCTTAAGGAAATTTTGATTCCTGTTAATCCTTACCTGATGATATGACAACTCTCAAATATGCCTTCCAAGAACAGTTGTTTGAGTTCACCGAAACTAGTTTGTTGTCCATGTATAATAAGCAAGCGAGAACAAACTGAAAGGTAAAGAATCGAGGTAAGAACCATCTTGTTTTTAAAAATTGTAATTTGACATAGGTTCGACTATTTCTTAAATCTATGTAATCGCTACTTGCACCCGATACTGCGATTTCGATGGGAATAATTTAGTTCAACAAGTTAGGATTAGTTTAGAGTAGTTAATTTTATTGAAAGCAACCTGATTGGGAGGAGAGGCGAAAAGAAAACTGACAGTTCAATCACTTTATTTCCTTTTTAACAATGGTAAATTGAAGACACTATTGTGAAAATGTAGTTTCCGCTTGACTTCCTTGATGTTGATATTTTTCGAACTGTACTTTTAACTCAGTATCTTTTAATTTAATTTTGTTTAAGATTGTGGTGATATTCTCTTGTTTCCAGCTTCTTTCATATTGGTGCATTTTCTGTGTCTTTACTTACTTCACATGAAGCCTCCCATATTTGTTTGGTCTTCGTTTGCAATTCTGCAACTTCTGTGTAGCCGTCAAACTTGAAACCGAAGGGTTTAAACTATAGGTTTAGATTCTGAGGATGTGTTGTCATTGTCTGGAATCCTGTATGACCTTTTGTGTCTTCTGTACAGGCCTTTTTCCGTCTCATTTTTATGGTTTTTCCTTCATTTGTTTGCTTTAAATTTATTTAAATTAGATTTTGTTTACGATTAAAACGGGGTCTTTTCAAAAAAGTTGGTCAGTCCCATGTTTGTCTTGAATATTTACAAATAGATACAGATTTATTGAACATCTCTCAGTTTAACTGGTACGTAATTTGAATGGGCAAAACTCCTCTTAATAAAGACTGTTTTGGTGTTCCGACAAATCCTTCTTGACATGTATCCGTGAACATGAACAATGCGGCGTTTATTTGGTCTTCCGTTGACAAAAAATCATTTAAGATAATACACAATAACCATCAAATTGTTACGCATTGTTTAATTTTATTATTTACTCTTTTGGTTTTGTAAGTCCAGTGTAGAACACCCATATGAGAGATCAAAATTGCATTGATCAAAGCGACAAGACAAATTTGAAACAAACTAAAAGATAAAACGAAAACTAAACAAAAAACAAAGGCTTGGAGTCCAAGAAATCCTTTAAAAAACAGAAGTTGGCTCAGGTGCTGCAGAAGTGTAAGCATCCCCTGGCTTGCGTGCAACACCCGTCGTGGAATCCTTATTCTCTAATCCGGGTTAACGTCAATCCGAGCAGAGGTCTATAAAATCTAAAAATAGGAGATGTGGCATGATTGTCCATGAGACAGCCAACCACCAAATGACAGTAGAATCCAAAACTTCTACAGGTCCCATGCTTTCTTCAGAAAATCTTGATACTTGGAACAGGCACGAATATATCGAATCGACTGCGAAACATAAACCCCGTGGGCAGGGAAATATTGCCACATAAATATGGGAAGTTTACAATTGTAAAGTTGAAGTTGAAGGGAAGAAAATGTCTTCGGTTTTAAATGTGTGAATCTTCATGTCATAGCAATGTTATATAACCTTTACATCTCTTTCTGGAACTGTAACTGGTTAACGTAACCAAAAGAAGTTTTGTACCATTCAATTTCTGTTATTTGAATATTTTTTCGATCTTGTAGGTGTCGGCTTCAGATTTATCAATTTTCTGTAATTATTACCCGTATAAAGTATCTTTGATGTCGTCTCCATCTATGCCTGACATCTCGGAATGATCCTGGTTACCCCTTTTGAATATTGTTACGATTTTGAAATATTCCATAGTTTACTTCTCTTGATAACCTTTTATCCAGTTTAAATGTGATGTTCTAGCGAAATCTCTTATCTTGAATTTATGATATTGTTTTTTTCCTTCTTCTTTTGGGGTGTTCATTTATTTTTTTTATAGATGTGGTAGGGTTTTATGATAATCTTCTAATAATACTGCATATATCTCGTTTGGTTAATTGATCCTGGTGTGTGTATATATAAATGAATTCTAAATTTCACAATTTGCCACCAATAGAAAAAGAAGCCATACGATCGCTTGAACAAAGAGACGACATTATCATCAAACCAGCTGATAAAGGCAGTGCTGTTGTCGTTTTGAACAAATGTGATTACATAAAAGAAGCAGAACGTCAACTATCAGACGAAAAATTCTATAAGAAATTAGACTCGGA
>JARWCS010364091.1:0-10514 GCA_034783895.1 Geukensia demissa | reverse complement strand
GTGTCTTTCTAGCATATACCATATCATCTTGTTACTATACATTGAAGCATATCTGAATTCACCATATTAATTTCACATTCATTTGATAAACCTGTATTACATTATTTTCTTTTTTATCAAGATTTGATTTAAAAGATTTGACTCAATACGACAGGATAAACGTAACCAATGGTTCCGTTCAGAATAAGTTTATTCGGAGTTTATTATTAAGTTCATCAGCGATTTTGCGTGATTGACAAGAAGTGCACCTTTACTAAACTATTCAAAAATCGCTACAACAGTTAAACATACCGACTGAACTTGATACATATCAATAAATACAATTGGGAAGAATTTAGTATTGTTACATTTGAATATCACCACATTTATTTATTTATTTTTTTTTTTTTTTGGATATATCACAGCTTGCCTTGCGGAATAGATTATAGTCCATTAGTGAAAGCCTAAAGGAACCGTTTCAAATTGCTGTCTCTTAGACGTGTTTGATTCTTCTCCTTTATCCATATTGACATGAAAGTACTTCACGCCAGACGAATTTTTTTTATTACAATGGAAAGTCTAATTTCCAATACCTACATATAAATAACTACAAAGCTCAAGAAACAACTATCAGCTAGTTAGTACATTTTGAAAATGGAACAATATAGGATAGAAAGCATGTTTTAGTCGTACATGGACTGTTGATTTCAGCTTCTCTTTAACTGAATAACTGAATAAATGATTAGGAAAGACTTCAAATTGAAGTATTGACATTGTATATCAAAGTACAGTTTGTTTACTTATAAGTCACAGAAATATGACAACATATTAAAAGGGCAACTCATTATAATCAACCATTCGAATTGTTGATATTCAAGAATTATAATGCAAAATATTCAAAAGCATTTACTCTCAGTTTGAAACTTTTTAAAAAATCTCCTCTCAACGCCAAAACATTTGCAATAAATATTAATAAATCAAAAGAAATTTGTCAAAAATTACAAAAAACAATGTTAAGCTATCTTAAAACTGTATAACGAATTAAATGAAAAAGCATTACTTCTATACTTCTATTACTACCCGCAGTGCCTCTTCAACGTTTGTAATAACACTTTCATCTTTAATTTGCTTTATCAAACAGCATGATAACACTTCACACCAACCTATCTACACCTGTCTTTTTTATTGAATCGAGTTCGCAAAATAACTTAGTACGTTTATTATTTTTCATCACTATTCTTAGAAAGTGAAGGAATTAAATTTAATACTTTTAAAATACTTTTAATCGTTTGCGACAATTTTCGTGGTTATAAAAAACTCGCTGATTAGCTGAATCGTCTGGGTACTAAATTTCATTGCCTTATGGACCAACAACAATATCCACAAGCATTTTAATTCATATGTTGCCAATTAATGTTTTGCATATTAAAAGGTTTTCTATTCTTGTGCTGTTATAATGTTGAGTGTGACATCCAGAGCAGACAGGCATATTAACTGTTTTGTTGCCAGAACACACAGTCGTAAAAGTGAAGTGTTTACTTACATTCAATATTTAACATAATTCATACACGTTTCGATCTGCTCTGTTTTATTTCAAAATGAAATTGTCTTCTCACTTAAATTTTAATGGTTGTTTACGTTAAATAATGGCACCATGTTAGACAAAAATGAGTTACCTGATTTAACAACCCTTTCAATTATCGCAATTATATTTTTGCGAAACACTTGGAAAGACATTTCTTCAAGTTTTGCCTAATTATATGTCATGTATAGTATTCTTTTTGAAATGTACTTCAAACAGATTACCTTGATGATAATTATCTTGATAGACAAGACACATCTTATGAGATAATGCTACTCTTGTTTACAATGTAACATCTTTCCCTACATTACGATATTTGTACAAGATTCTGCAAATTGAAATTAAGGATTTATTACCACAAAATTGCGAAATTCTAAAAGTGAGATTCAGTATCTTTGAATTCAATTTGAGCATTGACATTCAAAATTAAGAGTTAACAATTGAGAGACGGTTTCTAAAATTTTAACTTGAGCAATGAAACAGCTTTTCATAGAAAATTAAGTATAAATTGCAAATGATACAATTCTGCAAAATATATATAACTATAATGTATATACGATCCAGCGAAAATAAAATAAAATTAAAAAATAGAATTTGTTTGTAGAATTGTGATAATAATGTAACGAGAGGAAATGATCCGATGATAACAACAGTGCAAACAGAAATCACTAAGTCAGTCGACCATGGTAAACAAAATGAAACGTAAGACAAACATAGTACACACAACACAAAACTGAAACACGAACCTTACAAAACTCTAGTGAGTTCAGATGCTCCGGTAGAGTATCGACTCCTACTTCGATAGTGTCACCCGTCGTATACGCCTGGGTCAAAAGCCGAAGTTTTGGGACAACCAATGTAATTCACAACCTAGGTACAGATTTGTAGTAACGATAATAAGAAGATATCCATTGTCATGTTTGAAATGGATATTTCGTTCAGGTCAACCAAATCATGATGGCGACCGAAAGATTTTTGGAGTGATGATTTTAATTTTAGTGTTCACGAAGAATCCGTAGTCCAGTAGCTTTCTTCTCCGCCACAACCCTCTATCAGTAAATGATAGAGCACAATTCCTGGAGTAGTGTATCCATTGAGAAACACTACTATGCAGTGCGTCTGGAACGCTGCTACAGTTAAACGGAAATTTTTTAATGAGCTTACTCATTTGGCTTGTTAGGTTTTCTAGGCATTGTCTACATATAACGACAAATCTAGTACTAATACATGCAAAACCTGAAATATATCAAATCAAATTGAGATTAGATCCGTGTTTGATTACTTAGGGGGAGGCATCATATATTCATTAATAGCCCATCACAGGTAGCATAAATGGACTTCTGCTGAAATTCTTGAAGTATGATATTGCCTTTTTACCCATTCACCTACAATTGGTAGAATTGTTGTTAATGACATATGGTAATTAACACTATGATAAAGGAACCAACAGCGTAAAATGTGCTCTTGCACTGACGCATGTAAAACCACGTTAATTTGAAATACAATAAATCATTAAAGAGAGGATTTTGTGCACCCCTTTTAGCTCAAAAACGTCCATGCCTGTTGTCCATCTCGTGCTTAATGTTTGAGTACAAAAAGTGATTATTGAATCTGAAAATGAAAAGATCTGGGGTAAATGTCAGAGAGACTGCAGTCCAACCACGAGTAATTAATAAATCTAGAGGTCTCCACAAGGCCTTCAACAAAGGGGAATATAACTCCTCGTGAAAAGCTCCAAATCGCCCCAAATGAAAAATAGTTTATGCGTAAAATAATACTGCTCCTACCTGAATCTTATAAAAAATGTTCATGCAACAAAACATTATACACAAAGACAAAGACAACCTATTACCGCGATCCCTGACTTGGGACAGGTGCACGAGGTATGTGGTGGGTATGAACAAGTTTAGTGGGTACCTAACCATCCCCTAACAATAGTCCAAAGGAAAAATCAAGGAAAACTAAGGCTAAAATAACAGAATCACAAAAATAAACAGAAATTCCCCAGTCTTGTGACTAGAGAGTGCACACATAAGCAGAATTTATTTCGAGTAATACGGTAAAACATTCCTGCAAAAACTGTCATCAACAGCCCGACATTAATATATAATATAAGAAACCACGGTGCACAATCAAAATATATGCAAAAACAGTTAAGAACAGATTCAAATTAACTTGTAAATATAATTTGTAAGACTGTATAATTTAGCAAACTTATGACACAAATTCTTGACTTTGGACAGGCACATAAAAAATATTATTGAATCAGAAATTCGGAATAAGTCGAATTAAACACACTAATTTATGACGTGAAAATTACCAAAGTGTAGATTTTCGTCAAAGTTCATCTGGACTGTAGAAATTCAATTATTTACATAATTAACTGGAAACATGTTATGATATTGCCTCTCGTATTCATTTTTTTATTAAAATGAAAATTAACCTCAATGGATCTTTCCAACTACGTCACAATTAAATGTCGTATTTCCCAAAAAAGAAAAAAAAAAAAAAAAAAAAAAAAAAAAAAAAAAAAAAACAATGGAAAACAAAACAAAAAGACGGTTTAAATAATTGTCCTTCTTGTAATCAATTTGCAAGAACCTCTATTTGACAACTGAACAAAATGTTATATTTAAATGAATTTCATGATCAGTACCCATATTTTACTGTAATGTTGTAGCAAGTGACAAACTATATAAAAATATATAAAACTATTCAAATAAATAAAAGAAGACAAAAACAGGCAATAGCCAGCAACACAACCGTGCTTAGGTGATCAAGAGTAATGTGATAATGTGGCAGGCAGTTTGACTACACAGACCTAAAATATAAACATGATATAAATATGCTATTACTTAAATGAGACCTAGGTTCAGTCTGATTGTTCTTGGTGAGAAGTGGTTTCTTTCATTGATTTAAAAATTTTGTAATTGAAAGGCAATTAGAGAAGGAATGTCATAAACTGTCACTTATTGGCTGAAATATTGCCAACTGGACGTTAAGCAACAATCAATACATCAATCCAAAGCCATCAACAAAACTCGTGAAATTCAAAATTAAAACCACTTATTGCCCCTATCACATAAAAATGAAAGCATAAGTCGCTTAAATATGCCATGAAGATGCCAATTATATATCATGCAGAAGTTTCTATGAGCCTGTATTTTTTTCAAATTGTTGTTTTCATTGTAATGGTTAGTCTTTATCAATATCTAAAAATGATTTTTTTCGTGGTTTTCTTTTCAGTTCACAATATATTTCAATAAATGAAGTGATAGACTGTGAATATGTAACAAATAGGGTAACATTTGATTGACTAATTGATTGATCGATTGATTGTGGAATGTTGCTTAACGTCCAGCGGCAAATATTTCATTCATATTCAGGACAAGAGCACATTAATAAATGATGATGATGAATGACCCCTGCATTCACGCTGAGTCAGATTTTTAACGTGCTAGCTCACGAAAGCACTAGTCCTAAGACAGACATGCCACTTCACCCAGACACATTTTTCTGACTCTTGGACGACCAGTCTTTGCTCTTACTCCTACATGTTAATGCTGCGTTTTTACTGGAGAAGCAGCAATACCAATTTTAATGTCTTTGGTTTGACCCGGTGGGGGATAGAACACACGACCTCTCGAACCTTGACTGTTTCAAAAAAAATAATCAATATGTAGACTGTGAGCAGGGAACGGGTAAGGGGGGACTTTTAGACAGCCACTGGAAAAATCACGGGTTGGATAGGGGCGGAAAATTTTGCCACCTACTGACAACTTTAACGTGCTAAACGTGGCAATTCTTAAACATGGGGCGTCCTCTGGGCATGGACGGATTATCAATTTATTCATTCCCCACAACCAGCGACGCCCCTTTTACAGGACTAGTGGCTCTAGGAGGTAGATACCTACCGCCCATTCTTTCCCCGGTACAACCTGCAGGCGGAGAAATGGAACGACCTATTTCTAAACCTCAACCGCCCTAAGGGGCATTACACCATTAGACCACCGAGGCGGTAGATAACATTTGATAGAGATGGATTGTTTACAATACAAATCAAAGTTAGAAATGAAGCTATATTAAAAAAAAATGTTTACATAAGGTAACATGTTCTGCATATTTTGTGTAAAAATAATTGACCATAAAGAACAATCAAACACTTTGAAGTATAATTAATTTACCTTCAAGTAGCAATATTTTATATAAATAATAAATACCACTTACAATTATTATGTAAGGGAAATAATAAAATCAAAACAATTGATGAATTTATTACATGATTACATGATATGAAGTGGTTTTGATAATACTAATTGTCTTATTTCTTTCAATTATTTGTTTAGATACAGTGCATTCTTCTTGAAATTATTATATTATATATGTTACCAACGGGTGTACTATGATGTTAATTTCTTCAGTCATTTAGTATTTTTAAATATTAGATTTTGTAGCCGAGTTTACAGACAAGTTCATAAAATCAGCCCGCATGGATTTGGTTGACTATGGTGAGTGTAGAATACCCTTGCAAGAGATTGAAAGTGGTAGATAGTCCAAAAGGACAAGACAAACTGGAAACAAAAAAGACGGGGAAACGGAAACAAAAAATATATAATTTTAAGCTTTCGATTATAACGTCTTCCAAACGAACGGCGCTTAAATGAATTCACATCATAAATATCATGGTATGTTGAATCACTCTTGCATTCAGGGTTTAGAAAATGTGTAGTTTAGAGATAAAGATCTTTTTAGATATCAGCAATCACGATTAATTATCAGGTGTGGAAAAACCAAGAAAAGTATAGAGGAACACTCTGTGCGCATCTAATTTTAGAGCAAATATTGAGTTTCTCTACATTAAAATTGTTACAAATTGACTTAAAAACGATTGATTGTTGATTGCTGTACGTTGTGTGGAAAATATTTCATTCATGTGAACGATGTATTGTTGCTTAACGTCAGGTGGAAAATATTTCAAGAGACCAAATTATCAAACAATAAATCATCAAAGGGTTAGGCTGAGAAAATTTTCTAGCCACAGCAAGCCAAATTGCCACTTTTTGGTTAAAGGCGGTAAATTTACCTAAGCAACGATCACCATTACGAGCTGTTGCAAAACGGAAATTACTGTTTCACGTCACCTCCTAATGACGATATTTGAGAATTCATTCATCCCGCCCAACCAACTGAAGTTCCTTAAGAAGGAGTTCTAGCCCTTGCGGAGAAACAGGGTAGCCTATTTCTTTACCACGACTACCATCGGGTGGTCGAGTATTTAAACATCCCTAACCACCAAAGAAATGTCCTTTAGCAGGGGTTTAACCTGCAGGTAGAGAAATCGGACGGCCTGTCGCCCTCAGGGTTCAAAAGTACAAGAAGGAATTAAATCAAAGTAATGTAGTACTGTTAGTTTTGATCTCCTCATGGAGCCCCCTTTCATCAGCAGCATAAGAAAAATACAAGGAAGACTAAGAATTGACATTGTTATGATACATTCATAATGATAACAGTTATTACACAAAAAACATCATGTGCTCTACAAGTGTGCACACAGAAATGTCTAGCCTGCATAATGACTTTGAAATAAATGGGGACTGACTCAAAATTAAAAAAAAAAGGTTAAAACTGGTCAATGGCAGCAAAATATCTGAATGAACTGGTACGTCAATTGAATTGACCTTTCACGCCTACTTACCAAGAAACACACCTTAGCATTAAAACTACTTTGATTTAAGGTAATGGGCATTGAAACGATATCAGGGACATAAAAAGAAGACTGCCCAACACCTTAAAATTAATGCAATAACCTGATAAATAAAGGTTATCTGGAATGTAAAATATCATGTAATCCAGTACATGAGGCTTGGAATAAATGAGTACAGCAAAACATTAATTCTTCATTAACTTCAAAATTGATGTATGAAAGATTGTCTGCATGCTTACAAAGAAAAAAGATTCATAATTCAATTTTATAATTTTTAAGATTCCATTTGACCACTGTAGACCAAATTCCTTTTATTTGTAGCAAAAATATTTTGAAAATTGTGGATTAAAACCATTTTCCATACCTTTAAAATTAAGGCTGATATTTATGGCATTAGCAAAAACAAAATATAAAAACAGGAGATGTGGCAGGATTGTCCTTGAGGCAGCCACAACAGTCGAAATTAAACTTGTAGGAGCCCATTACGGTCTGCAATATTATTCCCCAACTTTCCAAAACTGGATTTTAAATTCAGCAAGTGAAGATTAATCATGTTATAATGAATATTCTACATTTATCTTTCACTATGGAAATAAACCTGGCCTCAATAGTTATTATTCATCATCTATACCATTTGACTGTTTAAAATAGCCCCAATAGTTACTATTTATCATCTGTACCATTTGACTATTTAAAATGCTATCCCTTCTTTGTTTCATAATTTCAGTTGGTGCGTATCACTACAACAATCGACAATCGCCAATTTGTTCCATGACAGAAAGGCTCAGTACTGGAATGTTCTTTAACATAGTTTTGTAGGAGTAATTTCTTACCTTAATATTTAATTCATATCAAACTAGTTTTTATATCTCTCAAAATTACATCAAAGATGAAATGGAAAAAAAATAAGTCTTTCAATTTGTTTGGGCGACATCAATATAATACTTATAATCCCTGTACCAGTGAATAACTGATATTAAAGTTACCGAAATAAAAACACAAAACTCCACCTCTTAAGTGAGGTGAATTATAGCATTTGACCACAAGAAATTCAAATTTCAAAAGCTTCCATATCTTCTCCTTCAAACCAGCAAAGTTACTTCAACATGTGTAAATTTGAAGTTAGTAACATTTTAACGTAAGAAGAAATAAAAAAAAACACTTCCTTGTTCTTATTCAATGGGAGGCATAACTGACAAGCCATTCCAATTTTATCCTAGAAATCATACGTTATATCGATATGGATTCTATACCAAAATGAGAAAACAAAAAAATCGAAAACTCTTTTTCGCATTCTTAGTTACCATGGTAATCACAACTTTCTGAAATATTATGTCTCCCTCAAATGTGTTATAACATCCACACCTGGACTTAAGTTGGTAACAATATTTGAAAATAGACAGGCGAATTTTCAAAAAATCTTTTTTTGCTTCAATGGCAACAGCGGCCATTATTGACAAATGGTTCCCATTTTTTGCAATTGATACAAGGAGAAATTATGCAAGATCTGCTGGGCCGGTAACGTGAAAAAAGAAGCCGAAGTTTTCATTTTTATAACAGTGGAAATATTGTACTTCTTCATGTCATGGTTGTTTTTCTAATAGAGGGGTAACAATCTTTTGAAGTTTTATCAACTTAGGTTCACGCTTGTGAAGAAACTTTCGGACAAAGTTCTAGTCGCAAGAAGTAAAAAAAAAATAGAAGAAATGGTGAAAAACAAGAAGTCCTCACAAATTTTGTTTGGGTGACTTAAGAAGAAGAAGAAGAAGAAAAGAAATGGGACAAACGATAATATATCTTTTAAACTTACGATAAAACACCAAAGTAATTTGTCTCGAAATATATAAAGTTTGGTCTGCTATCATCAGAAATGCCTGAAAACTGCACTGACACGGGAATATCCAATCAACTGCTAAAACTAAAAACTGGAAACTGAAGCAGGGTTAATGTAAATATTGGAATCTGTGATCTCTTTAATTTCCATTTTTCTAGGTATATTTGGTCGAGAGGTTCACTGAATCTAGGATATCCAATCATTATGACAAAACATCTCCAATATAGCAAAATAATAAAATTAAAGACTCTGGGTTATTTTTTGTTATTTCGTAGTCCCTGAATGAATTCTGCTTCTAACAAAAAAGTCGGCAATTAAGAAACACAATTTTGTATCATCAGCAATAGAATTAGATTGCACAATCTTAAATTTATCAAAATGTGCAAATAAGTTTTGAGAAAAATCATGGTTCAATTGAATTATAAAAATACGAGGAATGAAAACGCAATTTGCTCCGTAAAAGGAACACTCATATGCAGTAAACATATGAAAAAATCCGCAAATATGTATTTAAAAAAACTAGTTTAGTCTTTTAAGAACATAACACGCGAATCACAAAAAATGTGCTGGAAAGGGTATATTAATGAATTGTTTATCTTTATATTATTTTTTATTCCCCAAAAAGCAAAGCAACCCAAGCACTATTTTGGCACGCAATGTTTAAAGATAAAATAGTTTTGTTTTAAGTCTGTTTTACGGATCAATTGTTTAATTTTGTCTCAGTTTTAATGTTTACTCTCATCTTATATCGAGTAATTAGATTGGCAATAGACCCAGAAAAAAAGAAAAGATGAATGAGTATCAAGAAACTAGAATAATTACCTGATTTTTTAATTAATAATATCCTGAGAAAAAATATGTAAATAGAATTTTGCAAAGCTGCACTCCATAATAAATGCATGTGTTTACAACAGCAATTAACCGGCAAGTATGTTTTGAATTGTTCCGAATAACTGATCGTTAAACAGGTGTTGAGAAATGGATCAATACAAATATAGTAAAGGTTAAAGGTATCTATTTCCAGCTGATAAAGCAAAATGTATGGTTTGATTCTTTAGGCAACAGGCCAAATAATTTAGGACACGTCTACCTAATGGTTTTGAACCTGTTTATTGAAAATTAAACTTGAAATTTAACTTTTAAGCAACGTAAACAACATTTAATCACAAATAAACAACAAGATTTGTTGTATTCCGATATTCCTTTCCTTATGTAATCTTGACTCATACAAAAACAAAACTCATATCAAACTAAATACTGCTTAATCCGCGTGCTTGAATTGTATGCCCTTATGTATAGGAGATATAATGGATAAGTGTGGGTTCGTTGAAAATAATACACGAGCCCGAAGGGCGAGTGGATTAATTCAACGAACTCACACTTATCCATTGTATCTCGTACTTAAACCATTGTTG
>JARWCS010364080.1:0-10514 GCA_034783895.1 Geukensia demissa | reverse complement strand
TTGATGTAGATTAAGATTTACTCACCAAAAGTGCTGTGAAACCGAAGGCCACAAGTCCGCGGGTTCAATCCTGAATCTGGAGATTACCACTGAGTTGAACACTGGAATGTCGTCTGCCCTTTCCTCGTGTATCAAGCCGAATCACATCTCAGTATTTTCCTCCGCCAACTCTGTTGTCTGTGACGTCACACCATTGGGAACTCCTCGGTCACTGTCCATGTCACGCCCCTATGTATAACCTTACTACAACCCTCCCCCCTTTTAAAAAATCGTGGGCACATGTTCACTGATAACTTATGAAAACCTGATTCACAATTCGACTATGGCAAGGAGAAAATAGGCTCCCGTACTTTCGGGATATTTACTTCCTTACTATCCACATTTCAGTACGAATAGAAAAAAAATTCATACTGAGGTCCATATGCTCCACTTTGCAAATGAACTGGATTCCACAGCAACGATTTACGCGTCCATCAATAACTAGTCCATGCCTGTTCACTATCGATAGCGGCTAATAACTGTCAATAACTCAATTCTCCAATTAATTTCAACAAACTAAAAACTAAAAATAGCACTCCGGCTTAACCATAGTATTCCTTTTGAACTGAAGATATATGTACACGCACCAGCATACATCATATTATGGTTGAAATCATCGGATACATCCATTCCCTATTTAACACTCAATCTGTAATGATCCGGCGAAAACTACAATATATGGCCTACGCTGATACCAAAAAGCACATATACTACACATTGCATTCAACTTCGCTCAAAACATTATGTACATATTAGAATATCCAAAATATCCGCAAATATCAAAATCACTCTAATACTTTCACAATAATCTGTACAATAGTAAACACAAGACTTCCTAATGTATGTGTTTCCTTTGATATTTACGATTAGGCTTCCCTATTTTTTCACTTTCGCAAGAGTACTTTGTAGTAATGGGGTCCCGCATAAACGGGGTTAATATACTACACTAAACGGCACATTGTAATGTCACCTTGAAATTACGTTTCAAAGCAGTTCCTCTAGTCAATTATGTCCCGACTAGTAGGCACTTATTCAATCATATAAATCCTGACGTCCAAGGATAACCAGTATGACATATATTTAGTGTGTTTTAACTAGTAACGTTTATACATATATTTACATCCATAGTTTACTCCATTCCCTATTTAACACATAAACATTGAGTAAACTATGTCTCAAGGAGTCCATATCTACTTGCCAAACAATTCGAATGCATTCTGCGTTGTCATCCTACTAATATTGGCTATACTTGTATATCTGAATGTCGCCATCTTTTCTATTACTTCTCCCACATAAAGGGGGCTATTGATTCTGATGTCCTTTGGTGGCATATACGGAGAATCGGTTTCACATAATATCCTGTTCAACGGGATCTGACGAAGTGCAGACAACTGAATTTGGTCAAAAGACGTAATAAGGTGAGTGAATCCAAAATATGTATTTCCAAAAACTGAACTCCAGTTATGAACGGTAGTTTGATCGCCAGTGAAACAATGAAGCACAAATTTTTGAGTCGGATGACACCGTGGTTTCAGAAGATTCAAGGCGTGCTGATACAATTCCTTTGAATATGGGTCGGTCCTTGAAGAACGGATATGTAATATCACCGGTACTTGTGGTTTCATCCAATTAGTGGTGTCTACAAGGAACACTTCCTGCTGTCGCAGACCACCTATCCCACTGCTTTGATCTAACCCGATCTCCCCTATCGCCGACACACGAGGATGATTTATGAAACCAAAGAACCTCTCCATATCTTTCTGTGTCGCCGCAGCCACTTTCTTCGGGTGTAACCCAATGGAAATTTTCCATTTCGGATCTAATGGAATTACATCCGGATATGTTTCTGGGTCACAATATATTAGAAGCCCACCCCGTAAATTAACGGGAACACACGGTGGCCTCTCCATTTGTTCACACAGCCAGTGCTCGATGGTTACCGATGTGTCACCTACAAGTTTCAGACTGGCACGATCCAAGTGAAAGTGGGAATCGTACGCTTCATATATCGTGAAACCACGTTCCGTTTCAGGTGGTCTGACACTGTCGGGATCTGGTTTCGACCTTTTAGCTGGTATAGCTGACTCCTCATCCGCAGTGTGTCTATGGATCACTTTCCGTGTATCGGCTGGCTGAACTTCCGGTAGTTCATTTGACTCGCAATCCGAATCCTGCTGGTCTAACTGGGACGGTTCACGGCTCGCTAATGTCAGCATGCGTGCCAACAGAGAATATGTCTCTGCGTACTGATATGGAGACGGTGCCAGATTATTGATGTTATTCATGAACTGCATACCCAGTCGTAAATAGCATTGCAATTGGTCTTGCAACAAGAACTGGCTGAGACTGACCTGCCACCTCCAATGAATCAAAATGCATGGCGAATACACCGGTACTAGACGGTATCTGGATGGTTTGTGCCATCTCATGGTGTCACACAAGTTTTCCATTTGGATTCTCCCCCTTGGGAGAATTTGACTGTACCTTGGGATGAGGTTACGAGGTTGCCCTCTGGTCCATCTCGCTAGATCCCACACATTCCTACTTCCTGTCAAACACTCGCTGAGGTACCTCAGGACGTCTGCTCTCTGATGGTTCCATTCGTTGATCTTTTCATCTTTAACAGGAGGTTGCGGGTTGTCCCACATAACCCTCGGAAGGTGCATCTGTTGCACGTGAAACTTTAGTTTACGCCCAAGGTAAGAGCATGTTGAGATTGGGCATGGAGAGTCCCTTGTGTCAGGAGGTTTGATCTCTTCTTGAACATCCTGGAAACTGGTATCCGAAATTGCCTCATATTCGGACTCCTCTGATATATCCTCATACTCCAGTTCCTCGGACACATCTTCGTACTGTAGGACATTATTGTTTCCATCGCTCCAATCGGACTCCGAAGACACTGGTTCACACAGTTGTAGGATTTCCTGTACTCGGACCAAGTCCTCCTTGACGATGACAGTCCGTTCCTTCGCATCCACGTCAGCTGTTGTTACTGTCGGTAACCTTGACGGTATATCACAAGGTGGTATGTCGCCAGACACCTGAATCACAATATCTCCTGTGACGTCATCATACATCACATTCTGTTCATCATCCTCTAAATCGGATAACTGTGCCAGTGAATCTGTATCAATACTCTCTATTTCCTGTAGAATATCTTCGGACAACCTGGACCTTGCGGTCACCATTTCAGATTCGGATTCACTTTCCATTGTTCACACGCGTCACTCCAATACAAAACAACGAAAGTCAATATCCTATTATATACAAATTTTATATGCACTAGAGTTCCACAAGTTATATCCACGGGCTGTAACAACGGACACTATTACCACCCTAACACTCTGCACCGTGTAATCGGTATCATAAAATGTACCTTAACACTAACGAATTATTAATCCCATAATAATGTCCAACAAGTCATCTAATGTCACATATCCAGATCACTGTGATCATCCTGAAAAACACAAAAGAAAATTCTCAGCTTATTTTATTTACACATAAACACAAAAAAAATTTTGCCTACAATATTTACACTACCCAGGCGTCATTTCTACGTTTACACGTACTTCCCGAGAACACGGGTTACGGTTTACTCGGCATTTGACACGTCGGACAATGATAGATTCTGAAAGTGCTTGCTAATTCGGCAGTGACGCCAACACATTTGCCATGATACCATTCATCACATAGATCGCATTGTATCATGAAATTGCCATCGTCACCCTTTCGACACAGACAATAACTATCCTGCGATTCCATTTCCAGAATATTTTCCCCATTTTCCAGCCGATTTTTAGCCCTCTTTAGCCATGCTGGAATTTTTCTGTCAGTGCACTTTTTCATCCTATCATGATTTATTGTGACGATCCTTTTTTCAAGTTTCACTTTGTACACATAGGATGTAATCTTTCGTCCGACAAGGCCTGGGCCTTTCCAAGGAGGATCTAACTTTTTGGATCGTCCTTTAACTTGAGCTGTATCCAAGATGTAAACAAGGTCCCCCTCTTTGTACTCAGTTTTTCGCATTTTAAGATCGTAATCCTTTTTCATGTATTCCTGACTGGTTTTCAAAGTCTGTCTTGCGATCTCATGAGATTCTAGTATTGCTTCCTTTAGTTTCTGAACATATTCATCTTCATTTTCGGGCGTTTCCGTTCTCGGTGGTCGGAAAACAAGGTCAGCTGGCAAGGTAATCTCTCGACCCAACATCATTTTGTTTGGTGTCAAGCCGGTCATTCTGTTTACAGATGATCTGAGCGCACTGGCTAGCTGTGGCAAATACTCGTCCCAGTCTATTTGTGATCTACTTACAAAACACCTTACCGCATCCATCAGTGTCCGATTAAATCTTTCGACTTGCCCATTTGCTGAAGGACGATATGGAGTTGTCCTGGTTTTTTGAATGCGTAAAGTTTCACAGATCGATTGGAACAGAGCACTTTCGAAATTTCGGCCTTGGTCACTATGTATGGTAAATGGACAACCAAATCTTGTGAAAAATTCATTTACTGCAGCTTTGGCGGTCACCTCCGCAGTTTGGGATGGAAGAGGAACGATTTCCACCCACTTGGTGAATTGATCAACCATTACCAGTATGTTTGTATTGCCTCTGTTGGTTTCTGGCAAGGGGCCTAAAAAATCTATATGTACCCGCTCCATCGGGGCGCCTGCATGGTATTGTGTAAGTGGGCACTTTGCTTTTCTGGTAGCTTTCTTGTGTTTGCTGCAAATCTCACAAGATCGGACATATGATTTGACAGCTTCATTCATTTTATACCAGTAGAATTTTCCTTTAATTCGTGCCAGTGTTCGGTCGATGCCTTGATGACCTGACACAGGTAAATCGTGATGTAGTTTGAGGACTTCCTCGGTATATGCTTTTGGTACGACTAACCGGGTCAGGTTATTCTTCGATTTATTCCAAAGCACTTGTTGTTCATCTAGGACAAATTGTTCTTTGTTAACTAGGTACTTTTTAGCTGCAGGGCCTGCTATAAAAATTTCGCTTTCAGCAGGTTCTTCGTTTGTTTTTAGCCAATGTAAAATAAGTTGCAAGTCAGAATCCTGAAGTTGTTCCTTGGACAGCTGGTCAGCTGTATATTGTACACCGTATCCGTCTGATGATTCAACTGAAGTGACATTTACTGATGGTGTACTGTTGGTTAACAGTGCACAACTTGTTTCGATCCGGTCAGATGGAAACGTCTTTTCGGGTACCGTAGCTAACGGTATAGTATTGTCAATTGCCACAAATTCTTGCCACTTCTCATGAACCCTCAGGCAATGCTTACAACCTCCACACGGAAGATTTTCTGGTTTGACAAAGATGGACATTTCAGGACATGGTGTGTCAGTCTGTAATCTCGAAAGAACATCTGCGTTAGTGTGTTGCTTTCCTGGGCGGTGTTTAATGGTCATATGGTATTGACTGAGAACTTCCAGCCATCTCGCTAGTTGGCCCTGGGGCTGTTTGAAGTTAATCAACCATTGCAGGCTACTGTGGTCAGACCTGACTATAAATTCCCGTCCTAACAGGTAGTGGCGAAAATGTTGTGTGAACCGTACTACCGCTAACAACTCTTTCCGTGTGGTGCAATACTTGCGCTGTGCTCCTGACAAAGTAAAACTTCCATAGGCTATAACCCGCTCTATTCCGTCTTGAACCTGCAGTAATTCTGCTCCTATTGCTGAGTCCGAGGCATCCGTGTCCAAAATAAACTGGTCAGTTGAATTTGGCAACGTTAATACAGGTGTTGTTTGTAAAGCCCTTTTCAGAGTCTCATATGCCTCTTGTTGCTCATTGTTCCAATGAAACGTTTTTTTCCCTGTGATTTCGGTTAATGGTTTGGCAATTTTCGAGTAGTCCTTTATAAAATTCCGGTGGTAGTTGACGAATCCAAGAAATTGTTCTACCTCTTTTGTGTTTGATGGTTCTTTCCAGTTCCTTATCACTTCTATGTATTCATCACCGATCGCCATTCCATGTTTATTAACTTTGCGACCCAAAAAACTCACTTCCTGTTTACATAGATCACATTTGCGGGGTTTTAATTTAATTCCGTATTCACGGAAGCGTTCAAACACTGCCTTCAGATTTTTTAGATGGCCTTCAAAACTCTTACCCATAACTAATATATCATCCAGGAAGCACAGTACAACTTGCCAAGTTAATCCGCGCAACACCAAATCCATGGCGCGTGCATATGTGCTGGGGGCATTACAAAGGCCAAAGCTCATACGCGTGAATTGAAAGAGTCCATATTTGGTAATGAAGGCTGTTTTGGGTCGATCTTCATGTCGAACATTCATTTGCCAATAGGCGCTATTGGCGTCCAATTTCGAGAACCATTCATTTCCTTGAAGGGTGTCCAAACATTCCTCAATCAATGGTAGGGGATATATATCTTTTTTCGTCACTGAATTGAGTTTGCGGTAATCAATTGCGTACCGGACATTCCCATCTGACTTTCTTATCAAGACCGGAGCAGCGGCCCATTCTGAAATACTTGGTTCTATAACGCCTGCCTTCAGCATTTTGGATAATTGTTCTTTTTCTTCCTCGACAAATTGTAATGGCGTCCGCCTCATTCTTTCTTTTATCGGCGCAGAGTCTCCTGTATCTATGCGATGTTCAACCTCCTTGAATGTTCCAATGTCAAATTCGTCTTTTGAAAATATGTCCATATAATCTAACAGTAATGACTTTAGTTGTTGTTTCTCGTCTTCAGACAAGTTTGTACTTGATTTTTTAAACAATTTCTCCAATTTTTCCGGCAGTTCTTCCGTTTCCTTACCTTCCTTAACCTGATTCATACCCATTTGAGCTTCGAATTCGTCAACTACTTCCGCTTTAGCTATCACAGTATTCTTTTTAATTGTATAATATCTGTCACTTGCATTCACTAAACAAACTTGGGGTTTTTCCTGATTTTTGTAGTAACAACGGGGTATTAAGATCGGTAGATTCTCATCACATGGCTCGACTACGTAATTTTCCATAGGCCCATCAAGTTGTGCCTGTACATGCATCACAGAATTTGGGGGAATCACAATCCGCTTTTCAACTACTACTTTAGATACTATCGGAATTGTCTTCTTTGGACCCGGGGACATCTCTAGTTGATCTCCTCCTATGTTAAAGGTGAACTTCTCCAAATCCACCGTCACTCCATAGGCCACCATGAAGTTTAAACCCAGCAACATGTCGTCGTCAAGGGGGGCCACATATACCTCAGTCTCGTAAAATTTCGAACCTATTCTCAAGTTCACCGGCCCAACAACAAAAGTTCTCATTTTCATACCTCTCCCGGCCGCATGAATAATGGTTTCTCTCCTCATCGGGGGTTTCTGCTTGAGCGATTCATAAATTTTATCTGAGATAATCGTCACTTCCGCTCCTGTATCCACTGCAGCGACCAACTGTACATCCCCTAAACATAAACTCAACCGCAGCAAAGAAGTTGTTCCTAAGCGCATTGAAATAACAGACTGATCAGCATCCTTTTCATTCTGTTCCGGTTGATGACTTTCATCTAGCACTCCCTTCTGACCAAGTACAGTCTCATTTGACGGACTGTTCATGTTGTTTGGTGTTTCGGCAGTCTCGTCCTTACGAGTAGGATCATTACGCCTACGATTACGTCTTCTTTTCATTTTGGTGTCAGTTGTTCCCACGTCAATGTTCTGAGAATACCTATCAATCTCACTATCCCGCTCTCCATTTTTGGCTCCTCGCACTGTACCACCTATACTACTACTAATTTGATTTTCACTCATATTTGTCTGATTTTGGCGATTTTCTACAGTGCGGGTCGGAGCAACGCCATCTACCCTGACCCCTTCCCGTTTAAATCTTGAACGGGTTCTTCCTTTGGAATGTTAAACCTTACTTTTCTGGGCTTATTACAGTTCTTAGCAATATGTCCCAACTCATGACAATTGTAACATTCATACCTTGACATGTCCCTCTTTCCCTTTCCCGTACTATCGGGATTTTTTACTACATCTCCTGTTTTTGGTGTCATCATGGTTGACATTGACTTTTGCATTGATTCAATTTCCTTGCGCCATCTCCGTTCCATATTTTTCATCTCTTCCTGGACTGCATTGATATTCTGGCTCATATTGTCTTGAACTTGTCCAATGTGGGACTGAAAAGATTTCAAATTCTTATCCACACTGTCAGATATTTTTTCTACACACTTTACTATTGGGTCTCTACCTTCCGTTGTGACAGAATTTACCACCTGGGTTTCACCATCACCACTATCAGTGTCCTCGTAATTTTCCCTTGTGTCACGGGTGCGCACACTTTTTCCAAAAACAGCTTTATCATTATACTGTTGCCATTTAATCCGTTCAAGTGCCTCATCAACAGTTTTTGGTCGAAACGATGCAGCAACACTCCCTGCATATTTGTCCACGCACCCTTGACACAGTTTGGTTATTACTTCACTTGTTACGTAATCTTCTGGTAAGTCTGTGAAGGCTTTGTCCGCCAGACTTAATAAACGCTCCGCCCAGTCATCGAGATCTTCACCTGGGGATTGTCGGGCACCTTGAAATTGTATTCGCACGGTCTCCGTCAACTTTTTCAGATTAAACCTTTTTTCCATACATTTAACAAGCTCAGTATAGGTAATATTCTTGTTTCGTCTGACCCTTCCTAGACAGAAACGAGCTGCAACCCCAGTCACTGCCCAACATAAATGTGCACGTTTTTCTTCTTCACTCAAACCAGCCATCTCTGCATACATTTCAAATTTTCCAAGAAAGGAGACCCAATCGTCCCCCTTTTCTGACCCGTCAAACTTAAGCGACTTCAATAACGGTGTTTGGGGCGTTAAACGGGTACCTTTTTTCATGGGGGCAGACTTATCCTGTGTATTTGGTACGGTAGAAAACGTCGGATACGTTGGAATTTGGTTTAGGGTTGGATTTGTCTGTAGTATTCCAGTTGGTACCGGAGGCTGAACTACTGGTGTTTGAACAGCAGGAAACGGCATTTGTGTTGCCCATGCGGAATGAACTGGTGTAGGGGGATAGCCAGGATTACTTGACTTTGCCACTGATCCCGTATAAAACGGGGTATTGTTTGCCATATTGAACACAAAGGGAGCGGAAGTTTTGATATGGGTATTCTGTGATTTGGATTGTGCGAATTTCCGCTTTTTAGCACCAACACCTGTACTTGTTGCACTTGGTTGAAATAAGACCGACTTAAGCGGTTTTTCACTCGTCCTGTTTACACTGAATTTTTTCTGCTCACTCACATTCGGTGGCTCACTTTTAATAAATTTCTGACTTTGCACTGATGCGTAAATATTGGCAGCAATGTTGGGCTTCGTCATTGAAAACGGATTACTCGTTACTGTAGGCTGGACTGCTCCATTCTTAAACACATCTGGTGTCATTAATTTATCTGTACCCGGAATGACTGTTTGCTCCGCTGTCTCAGATGTAATTGTGCACTTATCGTCAAAATCCTCCAAGTCGTCCTCCAAACAGTCATGAAATTTAAATTCATCCAACGTCCTATAATCAATATATTCATGCACTACGTTCATACGAATATGTGGTATTTCGGATAAACTTTCCGGCGTTATTTCGCCATTTTTACGTAGTTCCCAGATACGGTCAGCCGTAGTTTCACCGATAGTCGGAATTGACAACAATTCATCATAGCCACAAAAATTAATGCACACTTTTTCCTTCTCAACCTGTTTATCCTCTAAATAGGACATTTTTCTGCAATTCCTAAAATGACCGAAAAACTATCCGTATTTTTTCGCAACCGTACTATGTCAAATTCCTTCGCCGTAAATTTAATCAACGTAAACTTTTGAAATTCAACAAATTCTTTCGTAATAAAAATTATTACCTATCAAACTGGTCATGAATGTCTCTTAAATTTATGACAATTTTCTAAATAATTCACTAAAATTCATAATGATTTCCCATCTCACTGAAAATTCCACATTTTGAAAACTGGAAGGGCTAAAAATGCATTTTTCATGACAACAAAAATTTGCAATTTCTAATTCGTTTCAGCAATACCCTTATTTACCGTTTAAAACGGTGATTCACTGAGAAAATAATCAGCTTTACCGCCGTATTTCAAAAACTTTTTGCTGCTGACAACTTTGTCACAAAATTTTGTTCATACGTCACTGAAAAAAAATCCTTGCCCTGTGCAAAAGTACTTACTTTACATTTATGAATCACTTTTCCATTGAATAATTCCTTTCACAAACGAATTATTCCCAAAATTTCACTATTTATATTACGTCGCCATTTTTCCCGATCATGCGGTCCTACTTTTTTTTCAAGTTCACTGATCACGTTGTACAGAATTCCTCACAGATTCCTCGTTTAAACCCGGCGAGCAGTCGCCATTTGATGTAGATTAAGATTTACTCACCAAAAGTGCTGTGAAACCGAAGGCCACAAGTCCGCGGGTTCAATCCTGAATC
>JARWCS010364069.1:0-10515 GCA_034783895.1 Geukensia demissa | reverse complement strand
TTTGTTTTAAATTTGTCTTGTCTCTTTGGACTATGCACTTTTGATCTCTCGCATGGGTATTCTACACTGGACTCATCTTAAAGATATTACCTTGATGTTGAATAGATATGGAAAATTTTGGGTATGCTACATGTATAAGTAACATTGTAAGTCCTTCAATCAATACCTTACAGCAAGTTCAAGGTGACCTCTATTCATGTCAGATTTGACATAAAAAATATAAGCAGTTCTACTTGTGATTATTTGATAAAAGGCTATATACATGTATTAGTTTAGCTCATCTGACCCTAGACTTACTGAGTTACATGACGTCATTCACATCATAAACAAGGGTTAAATTAATAATGTATTGAAAATTTCAGTATTTTGGTGGAAATTTATACGGTTTTCTCTAAAATTAGTAATAGCTGCATTCATTGTTCATGTTCATTCAAAACATATATGATCATGATGTAACTAACAAATAAACATAGCATATTGAAAACTAAGTCTTAACACGGATGATGCCACTACTATCAGAGCCAAAAACTGGATAAAATAATACAAATCTTTAAAAAATTGTTAAAATTTATGAATTTAGACCAAGTTTGAACTACTGCAACATCCTGATAGGAATATGTTTTGACAAAAAAATTGATTGAATCAACTAAATATTTCTTTACATTTTTTAAAAAGTGCAATATATTTTAGCTCGCTCGTTGTTTAATTTTGGGGCCAAAATTGGGTCCTACCCTACCTATTCCTTCAAGATGGGCAGAGTCTTACTTTGTTTAACATCCAGTTTTTGTCAATTTTACATCATTTAAGTTACGCAATATGGTATTAGGTGAGTGATACAAGCTCCTGATTTTCATATAATGGAGTAAGTCATAATAATTTCTGCTAACAATGTTATGAATGTCATCAAACAGTCTTGACAACAACACAACAACATAGAAAAACATTCATTCTATCATTAGGTACTATCATTATAATTGTAGTAAGTCATTACAAGTTGTTCAAGTTATTCTAGTTGATTGGGCGATAAAACTGAAAGACTACATGTACCTGTAAAAGTTTATTTACTGTTATTTGGTGGATTGCTGTCTCGAGGACAATTTGCCACATCTCTTATTTTAATACATGTAATGATTTATAAACATGCTTAGTGAAATATGTGTATTATGTTATCTTTCACAAACAAGAATTCCGCAGCTGTGTAATGTCTAAATAATAGTCAACATTCTTTTGTTCAAAGGCATCCGATTCTGAGAATACCGATGCAGTACAAATAAAATATACACCAGAAAATTTTGCAACGACGCAGAATCAAAACACTGTCAGTCTCGAAGTATAATTCAAAATGACAACAGACAAATGACTGGCATAAAATTTTTACACAGGTATTTTATATACTGTATATGTATAGCGTTTACATGTATCGTTTTTGACATGAAATTCAGTGATATAATCCTGATAATAGATAGATGTATTTATGTTTTTCTTATAGTTCTTGATTCAAAATGTGGAGTAAAATTGTGTCAAGACTAGGCCAAACAGACAGAAAATGTAGTTTAATGAGGAATTCGGCATCAGTAAGATGTTTAAGTAAGAAACGTGATAAAAGCTTAGATTTTGAAAAAGAAGGCAAATCTAGCTCTGACAAAGAATTCAAAGTACCTGGAGCCGGGTTATATCAATCGCCATGGAATATCTTAAAAGAAGAAGTGAAGAGTGTGACAGGAGCATATTCAGAAAAAATTGTTCCCCCAAAAGCGTACAAAATTCCTAGAGAATCGGACGTATTAATTATTGGTGGTGGTCTGGTGGGGAATTCTGTGGCCTACTGGTTGAAAGAAAAAGTTCCAAAGGGCATCAGTGTAACCATTGTTGAAAGAGATTTTGGGGTATGTTTTCGCTATATACAGATAGATTTTTATATAATACAGATAATTGTGAGAATGTAGTTAAACAAATAACAGAAAACAGCGTGCAATATTCCATGATATTGTACTCCGTACAATATTGCTCTCAAAAAGCGACATCATCGATGTTGAACATTGATGTTTTTAGCATTTTAACGGTTTTACCATACAGTCAAAGGGTTATTGCACCAATATTGATTAATGTTATCCCTCGTAGAATGTTAATTGCACTAATTATAACAAGCTCGTGCAAAATAATATTCTACTTGGGACAATATTCACCAATATTTGTGCAATAACACTATAATACTCTTTGCAATATTGCTCTGAAAAGTGAGGTCCTTAATGTTGAAAATTTTGTTTTCAGATAAGTTTATTCATTGGTATTACAGGGTGTTTCATTGAAAATGTAAAAGAATTAATGATTAATAAAGATCATTTATAAGGAATTTGATGAAAGTCATTATTGTTCAATAATTTCCTACAGAATTTTCCAACTTTAAGAATAACATGTTTGAAATTGATATAATTTTTGTGTTGCAAGATGTTTTCTTAACTCGCAGCTATTTTAGATTAGTTTATAACGATAAATATTATCATAATCATATATTGTTGTGATTGGTATTAGGGGTGTTACGATATACCGGTATATTGATATATCGCGGTATTTTTTAACAAACCCGTTACACTGGTACAAAATCTTGCGTATTGATATTTTCAGGAATGATAGATATTTGGACAGCGCTTAAAATTAGCTTAAACTTAGCTGTTGTTGACATGAAGATGTAAAATATATGACCAAATAACATACTTTTATACATAAAGGTACAGATTTCTGCCTCATAGCTCAATATTTTAACAATTACCATACAAAACAATTAAAAAGTAAAAGAATGAAAGGCAAGAAATGAAAGGTCAGTACATATCTATATGTATCACGATACCATGAAACTTATATATCATCGATATAGTTTTTCAATAACAATAATCATCCCTAATTGTTATATACATGTATGATATAGTGCACTGAATTGATTGGTTTTATTATTTCAGTATACCAGGGCCTCCAGCATGTTGTCAGCAGGTGGAATCCGTCATCAGTTCAGCCTTAAAGAAAACATACAAATGTCTATGTTCACTACAGAATTCATACGAAATATTAGAGATCATCTCAGTGTATTAGGTATAAATATAAAGATAGAATTTGCTATAACTATTGTAAATTGATTCCTATCAATATTGAAATATTATGCTTTATGCAAATTTCTCGGATAATTCTGTAATTTTATTGGTTAATAGAGATTTGTTAATTTTCTATAACTTTGTTAAACTCCTCCCATCATAGCAACAGGTGGTACTGTGTCCCCAACAACGATAAAAGCACATCCCCAATACCACCCTCTTTACTGGAAGAAGAAATTCTTACTTCTTCCACATACAGTTTAGCTCTTTACCTCCGCCATAATATTTTGTCAGAAGTCAGCCAGATTTGACACAAAAATTGTTGATTTTTATACGACCCCAAAAAATTTGCATTCGTATTATGTTATGGCGATGTCGTCGGTGTCTTCAGCATTGTCGGCGTTGTCTTCTGTCTGTGGACACCGCAACTTATCTTTTGATGGGATGAACCGATTCTTTTGATATTTTGACAAACAAATTTCTAGTATGAGATATGGTGTTGGATTGATTTTGGGGGTTTTAGCTCCCCCCGTTTTTTTAAGAGGGGCCAAAAGGGGTTTTTAATATTTTTTTCAGTAATTTTTTAAATTTACATCCAATTTTGATGGTTTTTTTTTCATTGTGTTCCTTGTAAAAAAAACTATAAAATAGACTCCTCCTGCCTGCTATATCTCTAACTGTTTTTGAGTTGCAAGGGGTGAAAATTGGCCACGCCCTGATTTTGATAGGGTTTTTTCCATTTGATTCCTTGTGGAAAATGCAGGAAAAGTTAGCCTAGGATTTTTTTGTATCTCTTGCGTTTTTTTTTTTTTAAAAAGGGGTTCAAAGGGCCCAAAAATTTTCTGGGGTATGGGAAAATTTAATTTTTTGTTGGATTTTGATTTAGCTATGGGCCACCTCAGCCCAACTTAGTTTAAAATAGGACCCTATGGGAAATTCATAAAAAAAATCCATTTGTCTGGAACCCTTTTTTTAATTGGAACCAGCTTTGGTTGAGTGATCCTTAGGGCGTTACTTTCAGAAAAATATTGGTAAACCCCACTTGGCAGCCAAGAAATCTGATTTTGACCATTTTTTTCCAAATGATTCTTTATGGAAAATGCAATAGAAGTTTCTTCAAGCATATGTTTATCATTTACAAATTTTTATTTAAAAGGATTTAAAAAAGGTAATTTTTGCAAGAGATGAAAAATATTTATATTTCATTAGATTCCTCTAAATGAGAGGTTTCAGTATTAAACATTAGCTGAATAAGTCAATTTCACTTCATATGGAAAATTTTTTATTTTTTATTTTTCATTTGATTCTGATGGTTTATTTAACTAGATTCATCTCAATGAGAGCTTCTGGTAATATGGAAAGGGCTTTTGTCTACCAATAACCATTTTTGAGATAAAAGGTATAAAAAAATTCAATATTGCATGATATAGAAAATTTTTATTTTTCATCTAATTTTGATGAGTTTTATCAAAATTATTCCCTATAAAAAGGCAACAAAATTTTCTCAAGTTTAGGGATAAAGGGGATCAAAATGATCACTGATCTAGCCATATTTCAGTGTCAAGCATGTGCTTTGTTCATAAAAAATCCATGTTAACACTCCCGTTTTCTACATGAGACTACATTATCCTGACGATGCCTCATCTCCTGAGCTGGAGACGTAAATATCTTGACATTCAAGAATCCTGACTGATAAAGTTTCCTGAAAATTTGTCTTTGTTAAATTCAGCATATTTTTTAGTTTACTTTTTGGTGTGGATGTAATGTACATTTGGTTAATTAAACACTTGAGACAGCTGATTTAGAGCTGTATTCAAGTCTCTGGGGTTAACACATATTTAAAGGGAACCACCTTTATTTCCAAATTTTATTGGATGGATCCAAGAAAAATCAGGGAGTAGTTTTTAAATTAAATTTAAAGCAGTCTTATACAATTGGACGAAAGATGCAACTCTGGCCTGTTGGTTCCTATTGTACACACTAAAAGAAATATTTGAACCAATTTCAACTAGAACCGCCTAAATTGTTAACTTTGTTGAAATCAAGCAACTCTGGGACTGACATTTTGTATTCTGTGTAATCTTCACTAAAACTAATTTCCATGTGGGCTATGGTGGATAAATGGTGTAAAAAATTACTTGAAAGATCGAATCACCAGAATGCAGTTGATTCTTCTTAGAAGAGCCAGTCTGTTGACAGTTTTATTCCTGGTTTATGTCATATGTTTTCATAATTTTCAGCTCAAAATATTCGTTAATAGCATGAGATCTCCTGCCATGAAGGTCTGACAGGTTAACAAGTGTGAAAATACTTATACTTACCCAAATGTTTATTTGAGCTTGCCATGTACCTGAGTTTAAAGTAATGTTACATTGATTATTTTAGTCCTGTAAGTATACTGTATAAGTATTGGTATGATATTTTAGCATTATCACGAGATCTGGGACATAAGAAATCCAGGAACAGAACATACAGGACACAGTTGACATATGCAGTGTCTACTGGAAAGTGGTAAGTAAAATTTTTTTGTCATAATGAGGTGTCAATAATGCTTACATGTTCAACTCTCCAGCATTACACCAGAGCCTCCCACAATTTCTGTGAAAAGGAGTAGGTACGTTAAGACCCATATTTGGCAAATTTTAGATTTTGTGACACAATAATAAGTTGTTGTGTAATAATGGTCTATTAATAATTCATTACTTTTTCTTGTATACTTTTCATCATTTCAACAAAACGAAAGGGTATATTTGACTGTTTCAACAAGAATATAACATTTTCTGTAAAAATACTGAGGTGTTTTGTTCAAAATAGACAAAAGATCAGGAAGATGTTTTAACCAAACATTTGTACTTGATACATCTTAAATTGTGCAAAGTTTTGTTGTGATTATTTGTGCGATCTATATTAAAATGGACAAAATATGAAATATTGAATCAAATTAATGAATTTCATAGTATTTTCACATTTAAAGCATTTTCTATGTGCCATGCGACCATTGTAGAACTAATAAAACTAAAAATTCTGTTGGATTTTCTTTTTATAGACATTATTCAATACAAAAAATATAAGATAATAGATATTAGCCGATTTTAATTTTTTAGCCAAATTCTTGGGCCAAAAATGGGCCTCAACGACCCTCGTCCTTTGCCTCAATGTTGTACATTTAAATACATAAAACTATGTGAAAGACAAAACCAACTTATGACTTCAACTCCTGACTTTAGACAGGCACATGATACATGTGGTGGGATTCTGTATATCAACTTTTGTTAAAAATTTTCAGTTTGGAATATAATTTTATGATATATTCTGAATTACCTATGATAATAAAATGTTGATTTTAAATTTTTAAATATTTTATATAGATGGGGTATTATGTTTGCCTAACTTTCTAGTTAATGAGGACTCATTTGCATGACGTACTTTAACCTTTAACATTTTTGTCCACAGATATTGATGAGTGTGCTCAGACAAGCCTGAATAATTGTTCTACCACATCATCAACTTGTCAGAATACAGGTGGGGGATATACATGTAAATGTAAGACAGGATACAGACAGAAAAATGCTTACCAGTGTGAAGGTATTGTATAAATTAAAATGATAAAAGTTTTGATTATCTCCCCTTCACTGGCATGTCTAGAAATGATAAGGAATTAAAAACTTGAACTGATAGAAGTGTTGATTATCTCCCCTTTTGTTTCATGTCTGAAGATTGTTTGGTACATTCTGTTGCAATTGCAGAAACAGTTTTAAACTTTGGGTTTAAACTTCTGTTTATAGAAATAGGTTAATGTAGATTTGTAAATTTGTGGACCACAAAAATGAGTTTTGTTCTTATCTTAAACCGGATGTTATCCAAATTTTTGTATTGTGATTTTTATATTTTAAATTTAAAAAAAAAGATGGAAAGATTGAAGGGATATGTTTAACTCTTACAGAAAAATAGGTTTGTTATAAACTAGCCTAAATAAGGATAGCTGGAGACCATTTGTATGTGTCAGTACTGTTTTTATATAAAAAAAAATTGTGTGATTCATGATAAAACATCCATTTTGTTGTGGTTGAATAATAAAAATAATAAAACATTAATAATACATTGTCATAACAACAGTTTTCTTTTTTAATAACAAAAACTTTTTACATAGAAATATTCAGTAATAATTTTATTTTGAAAAATGTTTGAACTCAAATTTAAGCAAATGGATACGATTTTCATGAACTACATTGTAGAATTGTTATTCAGATATATTCAATTTTCAGATTTTTTTTTTATGAAAAATGGATACGATTTTCATAAGCTATATTGTAGAATTGTTATTTAGATATATTCAGTTTTCAGATTTTTTTATGAAAATCTCACTTTTTGAATCGGATTATTACGAAGTAGGTCTGTTATGTAATTTTATTTTGTTTTAGACATTGATGAATGTGCCACTGATTCAGATGACTGTGAACAAGACTGTGTGAACACTGTGGGAAGTTATAACTGTCGATGTTTATTCGGATTTGAACTCAATAATGACAGAAAAACTTGCAGAAAAGGTAAGACAGGATAATGCATGTGAACTTTACAGAAAATTGGATTTCAAATTGTTATTACAATATTCCTCATTGTTAAGTGCTCAAGGCGCTTAAAAAATTAAACCACGCTTATTAGAATGTAAAGCCGGAATTCTTCCAAGTCTGGTTTCGAAGAATGCTTTGTTTTTGTAGTTTAGAATCACTCGAAACAAATAATTTTAGTTTTCTTCCCCTACAATAAATGTCTCTCAATATCAAATTGCAGTTTTCTCAAAGAATTTTCTGTTCTTTGAACATGCAATCCCAGGAGTTTGGGAGGATGCTTAAGGGGGTACCCAACACCTAAGGGAAATAACCCTGTAAAAATCATCTAAACGTTTTAATCAAGTATCATTTTATATAAAATTAATGCATCTCAGTGATCAAAATTTATGATGATTAAATTACTATATATCTATTGAGATAAATCCAGAGAAATGTGTGGTTCAAATTTCTTAAAATTTTGAGGTTTACCTTATTTCGTCAAAGTTAATGTCTAAACAAAATATGAAGAAAATTAAACGAGTGGAATTTATTTTCGAGATGGTGTTGGGTACCCCCTTAAGGAAAATGTGCAAATAAATTAACAGATTTCCGAGTATTCCATATCTTTTCCGTCTTCTTAATGTTGAATTCTTCCAAAACACCCATGTCGTCCATAATCAAGTTGTTTAATATGGTTCGAATTCATTAAAGACAATTTGACCGATCAATGTGCAGCTAAACTCAAAGTGAGAACATGCAGCTGAAATGTTTGGTCATTTATATTCTAATAAAGTAAGTCAAAGACACCAGTTCAACGAAAATTATTAATCAGTAAACATATCAGAATTTATTACATGCTTTTACACATTTGAAAATTATGTCGACTTTTTTAAAACATGATAAATGTAATAAATATCAACTATTTACAAAAATATACAAGTAAACAAAATAAACTTCATACAAAAAAAGAAATTTCATTTGCTTCAGTTAACCTTATACTTTTAAAACCAAAAATCTGGTGAATGACACCCAATTCGAGATGATGAACAAAGTCAGCATATACATATATATTACAGGAATAATCACAAAATGTTGGACATAATACTCCCCTTATAAAAACAAAGAAAAACTCCCAAAAACTGCCATACTCTTAAACAGACAGTCAAATGGGCTTTTGGGCTGTTAAGGTTTGCCTGTCTGTCCTACATACAAGAAAGAATATCTTAATTAAACAGTGTAACTTATAATACTATTTTGCAATTTCAAGTCATGCAGGCATGTTAATTATGACGAGAGAAAAATATTTTCTATTAAACCACATACCACATCCGAGTCATAAAAAATTATGAAAAGAACGATTATAGACGAGTCTGGACGAGTTTGTTTTATTATTTTTGTGTTAAATAGTAAGAATTGACAACAAGGATTTAAAATTCTCAAGAGTTGTGAAACCAGTTTCTCTACCAATATAATTGCTTTATGAGGCCATTTTTTCAACACAGGATTATTCTGACATTCTGGACGTCACATTTTCCCGACAATGGAAATTACAAAAATATTATCATAACATTCTATTGACGAAAGGAAGCAAATTATTTGCTTTTTCACAAAGGGATAAAGTTTTCAGTCTTGTTTTGTAACATCAATATCGCAAAACAGATTACACTCTAGTCTTCACGATACCACCATAATGTCAATATGCACATGTTCACTGCTATACAGTAACAAACGTGCATTTGATGAAATTGCTGGATTTGGCTGGCTTTTTTCTGCTTGATTTGGATATTAATACTTCGTTTCCCTATATTGATATATTGGACTTCATATGTTTTGGTTTCAATGCTATTGATGTGAGGTTTCTCCTTGAAACACCTGTCCAGCATAATCAAATTTTCCTTATTTGTACAACTTTTATAAACATGTCTTTTGATTACAAAAAAACAGGACAAAAATATCAGTCTAAAAGATCCAACTGCTAAATTATAATAAATCATTTTAGATTTATTTATGAAAATAAAAAACTATTGCTAAAATATTTAGCAGATTTCATACGTATAAAAAATCATTTAATCCTATCTTAAAATCCTAAATAAAACACAAATAAAATTACAAACATGAACATAACATGACAAGTCTTTGTAAATTATTGACTTACCATCCGAATCCGAAGAGAGACTTATTCTTATTTATCACATGATATTTGGTATTAGAATTAATGTAGAAAGCCCTCGTGTAGATGAATATGTACAAGAATGTAAATCATGGAACACGTAACATGAAATTAAGCACTAGATCAATGATGTTAATAACATTAACATGAGTAAACTTGGAATGTAAATAAACATAAAACAATTGGTCATGACTATTCCTGGGGTTCTCGACTTCGTCCTCGGTTCTTTCTGTGTGCGCCTGTAATATACATTAGTTTATCATATTTTGTTCATGTAAAACAAGTAAAGTATATTATGTGAAATAAATAAGTCTTAATTGTATTTATGCAAATATGTTTTATCAACAGTTTCACAAGACAATGATCGCGATATACTTCTTTGGAAAATCTAGAATCAAAACGAAATATCGACGGTAAAAAGCGTTTCAATCACAGGTGCAGGACGCGTAATAAAAAATATACTAAATATACTATATACACTAAGAAGGTAATGAACTTCAAAAATGGCTAAACACGACAGGGCAGCGTTATTTCGAATCCTATGTGTAAAAATACCATTTTTGTGTTATAGACGACAGAAACATCAAGCCATGTTAAATACCTTTTCCACAACCTTTCTTGACACAACACCCAGAAAAGCATCTATGGATTATTTTGGAACTGTCTGTGTACCTTCCCGCTAAAACCCAACACAGTTTAAACGCTATGC
>JARWCS010364059.1:0-10515 GCA_034783895.1 Geukensia demissa | reverse complement strand
ATATTTAAAAGAAAAAATGTGGAATATGCCAGATAGACACAATCTACATCTTCACAATCACACGTTTATAGCAAATATTTAAAAGACCAATTTAACTGAGTGTAAAGCGCTTTTTTGATTAACCTTCATCAGACACATAAGGGGCCAAAAATATTAAGATCAGTCTTACTTGATAAATTTCTAGTAAAATTCGTGGACCAAATGAAATAATTAGTAAATGATAGTATTCGTGGACCCAATGAAATATTTAGTTAATGATACTATTCGTGGACTAAATGAAATATTTACTTAATGATATAATGAACGCCTTAAGCCAAATATAAAGATAATAATTAGGGATTTTCACAAATTGCAATGTTGGAAAGATGTAAACCGTAACTCTCATACATACATGCCATTACGCAAAAATACATATGAGCATACAACTCAAGCATGGGGAAGCTTTTTACGACAACCACTCAGCACATAAGAAAAACTCCGTAATAATTTAAAAATAAGAATATGGAAAAAAGTCCATAAATATAAGAACGTAAATATTGAAAGAAACGTTTGATTATTGAATAACTAACGTTAGCAGTACCTAGGTGGCATTAAACATTGTTAATGTGATAATTTTTGAGCCGACAGAGTCATAAGTATATGAAGCACAAATGCTTAAGGACAAGATATTGTTTTTTCAGATTTGACTAAAGTTGAATTTGTTTAACACAGCTTAACATTAATTGCTGAAAGCCCAGAATCAATGACATTTTTGTGTTTGGCATTTTGTGCTCAATTTTAATTAAAATATTCAAACAATTAATATATAGACGATATTCGGTGGTGTAATGTTATTTCTTTATTTATTTTAAAGATTTGAAACTGATAACAAATGTTTATAATGTCGATAAAATAATTAGATGATGTCAAAGGGGCCGACCGAAATCGTTAAATTAGAAGACAGACAAGACCGTATTTCTCAGTAGATACGACACTCCAGGGTTTGTGCTTCCATATAGATTAAGATTTTATTGATACGAGATTGCTGCTGACAAGAAAGCTACATAGTCAATGTTTTCTCAGGGAAAGATTGAAGTCATCACTCCGTAAATATTTCGATCGCCATTAGGGTCTGGTAAACCGGTACGAACTATCCATTTCACAAATGATAATGGTTTTCTTTCCACTTTCGTGACAACAAATCCTTCCTACACCGGTTGTTACTAACATCGATAGTGACAATACACTGACTTTGTCTACTGAGTAAAACGACTGGCGCCACTAGTGGAGAAGGAGTTGCTTACCCTTACCGAGCACCTGAACTTTGTGTTACTCAAGCTTATGTTTTCAGTGTAGGGTTGTTTCTACTAAAAGAAATTCGAAGATACCTTAGGGGCAGACAGACAAGACCATGGCAAACAAAATGAAAGGAAAGACAAACATAGAACACACAACGCTACACTGAAAACTAAAGCTGGAGTAACACGAACCCTACAAAAACCAGGGTGAGTTCAGGTGCTCCGGATGGGAAAGTAACTCCTGTTCTGCTGAAGGACGGAATTAAATGAGACAATTAAATCATTTTCAGTTTAGTTTTTAACGGGTGGCTTTCTCATTACAATTATACCACATCTCCTTTAACAGAACTGCACGTGTCGTTAGGAATCAAGGACTGCTTACCTTTGCGGACTATCTGGTTTATTCTTAATCATTAGACATTTCAGTTTTCTCATTTTTAAACGCATTTTTGTTCGTAAATTGATAAAGAGCAAACAGCGGCATTTTGTTGCAATTACGTGTTGTTTCAATCTCGTTTTTCGATATTGTCATTGGGGCAGTTCATCGTGGTATTTTGGTATAAATTTAATCATTCTTAAGGCATTTCATGTTAAAGGTTGTTAGAATAAACAATTATAAGATTTATTTATAGGACTGATGGTTTTTCCTTGCTGAAGGCAATGAAAGTTTGCTGTAAATAATTATTAATTAATGAGATAAAAGACAAGGTGCGATAGGGGGTTGAAATAGCTTAGAAAGCATTCAGAATTTTTTTTTATCTTTGCATGCAAGTTGAGATCACACTGAAAGAAAATGTGGCAACTTCAGAAGCCATGTCGTCATTAAAGGTACAATTATGACGACACAAAAAGTCCAACGTATACATTTTCTTTACAAAAAGGTGAATTTGGTCTATTTTAAGGTTTTTTAACGGAAACACTAATCATGCAAGAACCAACGTGATGATTTTCCAGTTGATACATTTAAATAAATGAAAATGAAAAGATGTGGTGTAAATTTCAAAGAGACAACTCTTATATGAACACTGGGCACCGGAGCGGTCTCAGTCAAAAAAAGTTTCCTTGTTGTGTCCCATCCCGCCCCTTTTTCGATATTGATAAATGTTGAACTTGTTCTCGTCCTGAATATGCATGAAATATTTGCCACTGGACGTTAAGCAACCAACAATCAATGTTATATGAACATTTAAGTGGTTCTTGCATGCGCTTTATGTCTCCTTGTAAAAAGTTGCTGTTAAAATTGCACAAATACCATTTTTCAACAAAACGTAATATTTGTCACATTCTCTATAATTAAAAGCCAAAAATCAGTGCATTAAAATCCGAGAAAATTGCCCCATTTTGATCGATTTCACACCTTAAAAATATTTTAGAATAAAATAGTATATACTCAAAAACTTTAATTTCTGGACCAGAAATGGCCCTTGCAGTACCTACTCCTTTCCTCCTAGACATCAGACGTGTAATAACCCCCGTGCAAACCTCTCCCCTCATCTCTATAGCACCGGCTTTTTAGCACTGAAATCATCTTATTTCTAAAAAAAATTAACATAAAAATTACGGAATGCTTTTGTTATTTTGGGGGACATGTTAATATTAAAATGCTGAAATAAATATGTTCCATTCATATCCAGAAATCATGACCACTTTGCTAATTTACATATCTAAGAAGGCGTGCATGCGCCTGCTTAGCTTTATAACATATATTTGTTAAATATTTTTATTCATTCGTTGTAGTAAAGTTGCGGGGGGGGGGTCTGACGATAAAAACTAGAACGACACCGAAATTCTTTTAGCCATAAATGAACAACTACGTCGGAAATTCGAGGTTCCTGGGGCGAACGAAAATTCGAGGCTGAGAACCTTTTTTACAGTCTATGTAAAAATGTCGGGAAATTTCTTTAGAAAGCTCATATTTGCATTATAGGCTTGAGAATTTATTCAAAAAGTTCATAATGGAAACAGGTTGTGGGGCTCATTTAGAAACTGAAAAACACGTTAAACAAACCTTACATTTCTATCAAATAAACTCGCGGTTCCCACAATAATTTAGGATCGCTCATTCCTGAATGCGAACCAATTCAGAAATCAGCAAAATCATGAAAGATCTGTAATAAAAACAAAAGTTTTTCTATTTTGACGTGACGAAAGTGTAAGGTAATGTGATAAATTTATAATTATGTAAGAGAAAAGGGGGTATAGTGTACTTGTAAACTTGTAGAGTATTATAAGAAAAACTTATGTATTACCTTTCAAAACATGATTTAAAGTACCACACGAAAGTGATATAAAAATAGTAGACCTACCCCAAAATATATTTGACATTAATCAAAGTTTTTGTCTGTCAACTTTTCCATCTTTGCCTATGTGACTTTTTATCCAGATTGCTGGATGATTCTAAATAGATTAGATCATTTTACGGTCATTTAATTGTTGTGTTGACCGTTATGCTGTTCAAATACCCAGAAAACCTCCAAATTGTATAAATGAAGAATTTTTCCTATTTCCCTCGACATTTAGTTCTTTGATTGCTATAAACTGAGGTAACAAGTTATATGAGAAAAGCATAATATAATAAAATTCAATAAAAACATGTCTGTACTTTAAAAAACATGTTTCTTATTAATTTTAATGCTAGGCAGTTACTAATGATAACATTTCATTATAGTTTTAAATTAACTGATCCTAAACCCATAAAATTAATTTGATATAATTTGAACATAGTTTCAATTCGTTTATTTGCTTTTTGGAATTGCAGGATTACATGTATTTGTTTTACTCGAAACATGGATTTCTAAAATTTAAGGTGGAGTTTGTACGACGTACTGTCCTTAAATATCTAAGTTTCATATAACGGAAATAACTACATTGTAAAATACGTTTGAAAAAAATATCTTATCATATAGAATCTTTTTCAATCTATAGAATCTACTTCAGTTAGATTACATTAGCCACCTTCTGTTTGGTTACGTTAATTAGAAATTCTGTAAGAATACGCTATAGATTTGATACATGACATGTTCATATTCATTATCAAAATTGAATTTATTATGTGTATGTTTTTTTTCAGCATTAAAAACTGATGGCAGTTTGAATCACATTGGACAACAGCATTTTGATATTGATAAAGTTCCTGTGCATTCAGTAGATAAAACTTCTGTTTCACGAAATCATATTTTCCTGGAGAAATTGAAGACGCTGGGGAAATTAATCGAACAAAATGTTTTTACAAAATTGATACCTTCTCAAAATGATATTGCGTACGAAGACAAAATAAGGAACAAGAGAGCAGCTGATGACCGTACTGGAGTTTTAAGAGCAAAAAACATTGAAGCAGGTGAAATAAGATCAGTGAATATTAGAAGCCGAAACGTTAAGGCAGATAGAATTTCAGGGCATCGAATTATTGCGGATACGGTTTATGTTAGCAGCAAGATGCGTGATAACCCTATCTCAGATCTCCCAGTTCGAGCTGAAACTAAACATGAGAGTGAAAATGTGTTGCGATCTTCACCCAGACAACCATCAGGAGTAAACACACTGAACGAGAAAACTAAGAACAATCATTTGGAAAATGCATCAGCAATTCCAGTCGCGACGGATTTGAAAAAAGACAATCAACACGCACTGAAAAATCATCCAAACGAACACCTCCCCACGAGACCTCCCAATATAAATCTCACGGAGAAACCAGAAAGACGAAGACGACGAAGAAAGAATAGCAGAATAGAGCAACAGAAGAATTATCCCGACGGTTCAACTGGTGTAAAATCAATCGAAAATGATTTAAGTCCTTTTGTCAACAATCCACAGTCGCTGAGAAATCATCAAAACAAACAGCTTCCCACGAAAACTCCCAATAATTACCCAACGGAGAAGCCAGAAAGACGAAGTCGAAGAAGAAAGAATCGCAGAAGGGAGCCAAACGAGAATTATCCCGAGGGTTCAACGGGTGTAAAATCCAACGAACGTGGTTTAAGTTCTTTTATCCTAGATTCTAAAGAACCTATTTCTGCATCGGCGTTTGTACAGCCACGCAAAGTCAGAAAAACCAAAACCGATAACAATATATATATATTTCCTGATATTACGAATGCAAACAATAATCAATTTCTGAAAAAGCGATTGGAGAAACCGGTTGCTTATGAAATTATTCTAGATGCAATTCCACAGATGTCGGCGTTTTCAGAAACTCCTGTCAGAAGAGAACAAATCGAAGATGGAATTAGGAGAGATAGAATCGATTCTTCTGCCAGGAATGAAAACTCGGGCCTTTTAAAAGCCAAATATATTAAATCGGGAGGTATAGATGCCCTCGATGTTGATGCTAGAAGAATTCGAGCGGATGCCATTCAAAGCAACAGAATTGATGCTAAACTAATACGAATGAAACGAATAAAGGAAAGACAATTTGAAAAACCAAAGCTCTCTGAATTTCAGCATGTTGGTACAGTCTTCTCTGAAAAAGGGCAACCTAGTCTTAAAAATGTATGGGGACTAGAATTTGTTAGTAAGCGTCGAAAGCCAATTGCCATAAAAAATTCTGCAAAAGAACCCGTGCAGCATAAAGACATATTAGCAATAAATGACTATGATCCTTTCGTATCCGAGCATTTACTGATCAGAGAAATTCCGAATGAATTTGGATTTCCGATTTGATATAACAAACGGCAAAACTTCAACACCTTTTTTGAAAATATAACATGTAATTGTTTTTATGGAAGTTCTTTATTTCATTCGACTTTTAACGACGACAGCTATTGAATTATCCGGTATATTTATCCCGAGGACGTGGGCACAAAAACGTAATGAAGCCTTGCTTTGTAAACATTGTATTGTACAACTGCCTGTGAGACTTTCGGGAACATTTATTTACAGGGACGCATTTTTTATATTTTTCTTTTTGTCGAAGTTGATCTTTTTCTCATGTTTCTGTTCAAAGTATTAGACATCATACGTAATTGTCGATCTCTATACCTACACCTATGATGACTTAATCAAACGCAGGAGGCATCTAAAAAATGACAAAAACAAAACAAATACTGACATACGGAAATTTTTATTTCTGGTTATTTATCAAAACTTTTCAGTCATCATCCGATTCTCTACCACTACTAGTACTGGAACAAATCCAAAAGCATATTGAAATTCAAAGAAACAACAGAGATATAAAGGGAGGGTTCTTGAGTCAGACACGCATTCCCTTTTTCGGCCCTCTTTTCTGTCAAAGAAATTTGTTAAAATTTAACTAATTTCAGTTGCAAATTTTTTTATAGGCAAGCAACCGTATTTTTATGGCACCGAGAGTAAATTCCCGCCTTTTTGGCTGCAAGCACGTCTACATTTTTTTTTATGATGCTTCTTATTTTTTAGTTAAATTCGACATTATTTGAATATTTAGATATTGCAACCCTGCTTCTTTCTTAAAAATTTGATGGCCTGCCTTTTTCTAACCAAATTTTGCATCATTCCTTTTTATTTCAAATTCCTTCCATGTCCTCGAAGATATAAAACGCTTGCTACCTAAACAATCTGCCATTTAATTCAATTTACCGGTTCTAATGGACTTAGAAATGTTTACTGCAACTCTTCATGTCGTGGCTCTCCCGCAATGGGACCGTATGGAAATATTTATTTACCTATACAGTTGCTTTTAACGCTCGTTCGTTCACCACTAGATCCAATGGTTGATTTTAGGCAAAGGATTATTTTGACGCAGGGAAGACATTTGGCAAGGAAGAGACGTTTTCAATATATTTTCAATCTCTATTACGAGTTTTACTGCTCTAACGGGGAGACCGTTAAGATACATTTTAACGTAGACTGCAGCATTTAGCTGTCGGTCGGTCTCATACATCATCTCCCACAAATAGCATCATGCTTGTATTGATTGATTGATTGATTGATTGATTGATTGTTGTTTAACATCTAGCGGCAAATATTTCATGCAATTTTAGCATATTTTATCAAACAATAAACCATAAAAGGGGTATCGGGGATTTAGGTAGGGAATTTCACTAGCCACAGGATTCCAACACGGGGCACGGTGGTAACGAGACGGGTTGAGAATTTATACATCCCGCTCGACCAACGGACGCCCTTATAGGAGGGTTCTACTACTGGCGGAGAAACCGAGTAGCTATTTCTAAAACCCGGCCACTCACGGGATGATCGAGTATTTATACATCCCTCACGACCAACGGACGCCCCTTCAGCAAGGGTTTTACCTGCAGGCGGAAAAACCGATCGGCCTATTCCTTTACCCCGGCCGCCCTCTTGTAATGTTGTGGTTAAGGAGGTATCCGTGCTGCTTTTAGCTATCATTCATTTTTTATATAAGTTCTCATGTGGTTGGTCGGAAATCGAGTTATTTGCTCTCTTATCATGGTTCGAGTTGCACGGCTCCTCGTGTAAATGGCTTGCGCGCCATGAGTGGTTAGAAATTCGTGGGGGATAGTAATCATTAGCTAATGCCATTGCAGATATAGACAAGACGTTACATCCCATTTTATGACCTTTGGTTGAACCAGAAGGACAATTCTATTCTGGACACATACATTTTCATTGCATTGACACACAAGTATTGATTGAAACCAAAACCACAAAGACCGCCTCGGTGGTGTTATGGCTATCGTCCTCGCATCGAGTGCGGAAAGTCGTATGTTTGATCCCCAGCCGGGTCAAACCAAAGACATAAAAAAATGTAATTGCTGCATCTCCGCTAAGCACGCAGCATTAAGGGGTAAAGCAAAGACTGGTCCAGAGTCAGAATAATGTGTCCGGGTAAAGTGGCATGTCTTCCTGTGGACTGTTGTTTTCGTGAGCTACATGTAGCGCGTTCAAAATCCGGCTCGGCTTGTCGGTTTAGACAAAACATTCATCATCATTCATTAATATTCTTTCGTCCTGAATAGGCATGAAATATTTGCCGCTGAACGGTAACAAACATTCAATCGATCAATCAATACCACAAAAGATTAATTCGCTGCGGTCTCTTAGGCCACGAAAATGATTTAATCGGGTGAGGGACAGGAATCAGACTTTCCAAAGGATGTTTAATTTTAGCCGATAAAATTTACCTTAATCGGGCCCCAATCGTAACACCTTATCGTAGGCACCAACTTCAAAATAAGCTAAACAACGAAATACGAAAATGTAGAAAACTGAATAGAAAGATTGGCGAGAATAGAGTTTACGTTGAGCATGTCATTCGGAAACTGAAAACGTATAAAGTTAAAGAAAGCATATGGCATCATCCAAGATGAAAGACGAACCAAATTGTAGAACTCTGTGCCGGACTTGTCGAGCACCTTTCTGATATTTTTGAATAAACCTAACAATGTTTCATGGTCTTTTTTAATTAAAAAAATTCATGGTTTTCTATTTTGTTAGTACACCCCCATTTTCTTCCCTCCTGCACGTTTACTTATTTACTTTCGGGGGAGATTGTTTGGCATTTGTTTTTAATGTTACATGAATTATATGTATATATCTAGAACCATGGTACCAAGACTGTAATAGACTTGACCAAAGTCTTATAAACGAAACTATACAAATATTTTAACAATTTTAATTTTTTGGACATACAGTGATGTCATCACATACATGGTAGGGAAAGAAAAACGTAAATTTAAATATACCTAAATATATTTTCTATTTATTATAGTTAAATAGTATTATTTTTGGTAAGCGTTGAATAAATAGTTTATTGATGTAAGATTAATACTTATGCAATGGAAACGTTTTATTCGGCAACCACCTTACAATGTTTTTCGGGAGAATTTGTGTCTTGGCAGTAATGAAAATTTTTTCGAATCCATCCAATATTTCTTAAACAGATTATTTATTGAAAAAGGTTAAATGTCGGGCCTGAATATATTTTGTTAAAAAAACAGGGATTAATCTGTATTTAGCTTCACGTGTTAAGTTTACCTCCATGGAATCTGCTAATCATTAAACTTTTTATCGCTACATAATGGAATTCGAGTGAGGAAAAACACAATGGCTTAAAATCGAAAAACAATTAGCAGTATTTCAAAGTATAAAAAGTATTTATAAATCTGGCATTACATCCATCTTGTCTTTCTTTACGTTTATTGACAACACAGTATTAAATCGTCAGAAATTATATGTTCGAAAAAACATTCCATGTTGAGAGGTTTGATGTTGTATGATTAGGAATCCTGTGCTTGTTTTCAGTAACTGCGAGTATTTGCGAGCATTCTTGAGCAATGCATCGTCTTTTTGCATGTATTTTTGTTTAGTATATTATTTGTAATTCAGGTACTCCCTAGTCGGATTTGCTGTCTTTCTGTTTAATTTTTATAGTTCTTCGGTTACTACTTTTGTTTTCTTTGATTTTTTTTTCCTTGACCACTCGTTAGCGGAGGGTTGGGAACCCACTAAATTAGTTTGACACCGCCTTAGGACTTATGTGCCTGTGCCAAGTCAAGAATTGTGGTCATAGGATTGTCTTTGTGTTTAATGTTTTCTTACATTTACATTTTAGTTAATATTCAGGTATTAACGAGGATTATTTTATAAACCATACATAACTTTTTACTTTGGGCGATATAGAACTTTTCACAAGGAGTAGAATTCCACCATTTTTGAAGGCCTTTCGGAGAGATCTAGTTAAGAAAATTAACCCTGTTTTTTTTTTCTTTTTTTTCGTGGTCGGAGTGCAATCTCTCTACCATTTACTCCATATATTTTCATTTTCATATTATCAATATTGGAAATTTCTTATACGTTATTCATTATACAATAAATAACATCTCGTCAGCAGTTTTTAAAACAAACGCATAGTCAAATCGAGATAAAAAATAGTAAACAAGTTATAAAATCCTAAGTAATCGTCATGATATGGGCATCAACTATGTAAACTGTCAACTTTTTGAGAAAGGTAAAAACAAAAAGCAAGCACATGTTTTGACTGTCAAGAAGTCATTTCCCTGTTTTTCTCGTGGTGTAGTGCTGTCTCTTTGAAATTTACCCCATACCTCTTTATATATGTGAGATGTATAACTTGACCTCAATCTCCTGTGAACTGTTTTTAAATTTATCTTGATAGTTCCTTGTGGTTAACTTAATGTTTCCTCATTTTGATAGTTCCTTGTGGTTAACTTAATGTTTTTTTTTCTATGTTAATGTGGCGGGTGATCCCAGACAGCATGCCTCCGTTGGGCCAACGTTGGGCGATGGTTGGTAGGTTGGCTATTGGTTGGTTTATTATGCC
>JARWCS010364048.1:0-10515 GCA_034783895.1 Geukensia demissa | reverse complement strand
CCTTTAGCAGGGGTTCTACCTGCAGGTGGAGAAACCGAACGACCTATTTCTATACCCCGGCCGCCCTCGGGGGGTATGAAAATGAATAGAGTAATGAAAAAAACTATTCAAACAGTTATGTCTTGTTTAAATATTTGCCTTGTTTGCTTTAGTTAACTGTTTATAATCATAAACATCAAAATAGAAGCCGTTTTGCAAACTTTCCCTCAATGTTAAAAAAAATGACAAAAACAGCCCTACTATTAAGATAAATACTGGAAAAAGTGGCCTACATCTTTCCTGTTAAGCCCATGCAATCTTTATCTATGTCTGACCGTATCTTTCATCTTTCAAATACCGACCGCCAAGAAAATTACTTTTGTAGAGGACGTCCAACGAATCATTCTGACAACAATTCAATTCCATCAGATTCGTAGTGGTTGCTAGGTTGAATAAATAATCAAATATCCGACTGGGGAAACAATTTTTGTAATAATTAACATTCCTGCCATGTTTGGTCAAAAATGTCTTTGCGGCTGCAGAGGGGGGTTTGAATGTAATTGTGGACAGACAAATACATTGACGAGTAATGGCAATTACTAATTTGATACATTGAGTTTGGTTGGCTTTAAATGCGGATTTACCACAAATAAAAACGAAACTTTGTTAAACTACTGTTATCATTAGATATTTTGCACAAAGAGAACTGCGTTAAAGATAATAATACGGCCGTTGATAAAGTAATCATTCAAGTAGTTGTCGGACAAAATTTTTGTGTCGCCAGCTGCATAGCAAGTCCACCTAGTGGGAACACTTCCGTCGTTATCGGCGTCACATTTCACTAATCCGTTATTCCTCCTTAACCACTGAGCAAAAACAACCAACACTTTCATATTTATCGTTAGTAATCATTGAATACTAGTATTGCCATATCTTTTGCATATTACTAACAGATTTTAAAATAAAATTTTCTTACTTTTTAACGTAGACTTATGTAAGTATGCTGAAAAGAGGAAGTTGGGTAAGGGGTTGGGGAGTGGGGAAGACATTCATAATCTGATTCTTCTCCTCAACCACGTAAGTAACCTTAACCATACTTTTATATAATCTTAAATCGAGGATACACCGTTGGTTACTTCGAATTCCTTCTAGTATTACAATATTTGGTGATCCTCCTTTACAACGTTAATGAACTAAACTACACATTTTTATATAATCTGGTATTACAATATATGGTACTCATTGTAAACCACACTATTGAACTAAACCACACATTTTCATATAATCTAGAATTATAATACAGGCAGGTATTATATTATACATAAAGAAAATTGATTTGTAATTTGTATAATAAGCGGTTTATAAGTAAAACCTTCATATTAAATGCTTCAGTGTTCTTCAAAAAAGAATCTAGTAAGAGAGCTCTTAAAGCAAGGGAAAAAAAATAATGAAAACATGTAGCTACACATAGACTTCATATTATCAAAAGGCAACGTTGGGACAGGCGACAAATGTCTTCCGAGAAAGACCCAATCATAATCGCCCCTGTATTATTAGGAAGTTAGGAACAAACATGGCTTATTTTACTTTCCCCAACTCTTCTCGCCTTTTCTTTTGGAAAAGAAGTGAATCTTCAAAAGGGCCCTATGTTAAATATAGCTTTGGGACCATCCAGGGTTCAGAAAAGATTTTTATTATAATTTTTCCATAGGATCCCATGCAAAACTATGTTCGACTGTAATTGCCCTTTTGATTCGTCGGTTGGTGTGCCGGATATAATTTTCAGGGGGCACAATCTAAACATTATTCCACGAAAGTTTTGTTCTAACTGGCGTAGCAGTTTCAGACATGACGATTTCGCTGTGAATTTTCCACAATATTATTTTGTTTTTTTCTTATGGTTTTGTTTACCCTTTCTATGAGCATCGTTGATATCTGGGTAGTAAGTTAGAACGTATTTAAATATCGGATAAATAGAAAATTTTACAATTGAATTTTTTTTTATACAGCCGTTTGTTAGACCCTCTTACCTTTCGGGTTTTTAACCAGTACTTTAATAGTCTTATCGATCTTTTTACTTTTTCGTCTATCTTACTGACAAATTCGACTTGCAGAGGCGCAAGACACTTAAAATAATACTCTCTCAGCTCCTCATTAACCTTCATCTGTTGATAGATTGGTGCTAGCTCTTTCTTTGTTGCTGCAAAAGGAATAAACGCCAAACTAATTAAAGATACCCACGCTTACCAGAAAACAATTTCGGGTCTATACATTTATTTACCCGAACAAATTTCTGATACATTTGCATTCAGACTAGCCAGTCAGTTTTGTTGGGAAGTCTTAATTCGACAAGTTACAAAAATAAATTAGTTCGTCTAAAAAATTATAAACGTCCCAAACTATGTGAATCAATTGTAATCATTTTCTATGTACATGTTACAGTAAAATGCTAGGAGCTTTGAGGTCTAATTTGGCCCTTGATTATGACTTTCTACAATCTAAACTTTATCCGGTCATTTATCATGTTTTCAGATGTTAAAGTTTGCAATTTTGTTTTGAATTTATGATTTATTGACATAGGCGATCAGTTATAATTGGCGGTGTTAAATACGCAAAAAGAGGCATTTTAAGACAGTTTTTCATGAATTTAGATGCCTTCTCATTCTTATACCAAAACAATATTTTTGTAAATAATGAAAATGATAACTATTCATATATCTAATCTACCATAATTTAAACCCTAATATTTTTAGTCCAGTGTAGAATACCCATGTGAGAGATCAAAAGTATATAGTTCAAAGAGAAACGGACTAAAGATACAACGAAAACAAAAGGAACAAAGGCTACTCCCTTAAAAACGGGAGTGGGATCAGGTGCTCCGGAAGGGTAAGCATCCCCTGTGTTGCTATTAAATTATTGGAGTTAAAGCCAACATATGTCCAACTATAACAAGCCATAAAAGGGAAAATGCAAATGTAGCCTCTAGACAAGAGGGAAATGTGATGAAATGGTTCATTAGATCAAATTTAACGAAAACAAACCCCTGCTAACTGTTACCCTTTCAAGAAGTAAGATTTAAAATTTATTATTGTTTATAAAATAAAATTCATTATCTCCTCTTTTTAGCAGTTTTATATCTCTCTCTGCATAATATGACATTAATGTGAAGATAAATGGTTATCTTTATATTTTTTACACTTATCAAAAAACAATCTAATTATTTTGTTTTCCATACATCTGTTGAAATAAATACACTTGTCAGTTACTAGTACTAAGTTGCATAGATAAAGGTTATCTTTATAACATTATTTCAAGATCTTCGTATATTGTCTTCTATTGACTCTCCGCTCAATTGCTTACATCAAAATTAATTTTAGTCCTTATTTTGTAACATTTTTTCCTTCATGCTGTCGATAATGTTTATCTTTAGCATTGCGCAACCTTGTTTTATTTGGTTATTTATGATAGTTTTACACTAAATCCAGTCGGGAGTGTTTTGATTGAGTCTTAACTTAAGAGAACCAAGTTAGTTATCAACTGTGTTTGGATTTTGAACTAACTGTCAGAAACAGCGCGTTCTTTTTCAAGGTCAGTAAATCATGTTGTCTCTTGATTAATTTGTCATTGTCTCCGTACTATGTATTGCCTTCCTAAGTTAGATCTTAGGCAGTTAGTTTAAAAATTTTATTTTTATGTCGTCTTGTAACGCCACTGTCCCCGGTTAGGGGAGGGTTGAGTACTCACAAAAATGTTTTTCCCTGCCACATTTTGTACCTGTCCCATGCTAGGAACCTGTAATCCAGTGGATGTCGGCGTTTTCTATTTAAGTGTGGTAGTGGTTGCTTTCCTTTTCGAAGCACCTGATACTAATCCTGTTTTGTAAGGGACTAAGCGGATTCCAGGCCTTATCTTTAAGTTTGTTTCGAGTTTGTCATGTCTCTTTGGACTATGCACTTTTGATATTTCGCATGTGTATTCTACACCTGACTTGTTAAACATTGTTTACTGATTTGTCCAATAGTTGCAACATTGATTATCATAATTTATATTGGGGCCATTTTCAGCTTGCTGTAAAGTGTGGATATATGTCCATTGTTGAATGCCTTAGGGCAACCAGCCTTTAGATATTCGTGATTTATACATTTTAGAATAGCTTTCTAGAATAGCCATTTAAAATGTCAAACGACGCTTCGCAAGCGAAGCATAGTTTGACCATAGTATGTTGACATATACATAGTGTAGGAACCGGATTGCAAACTTTTTTACTTTAATGTCCCCACCTTACAAACACCTAAAATATATATCAACGAAAAGAGGAGACCTTATACTATTAAAATAGGCCTGTCGTAATAATTAGATATGGTCACCATTTTGTAAAATTAGGATCTAAGTTTGACACTCAATTTTGTTGGAAAAATTAGATATACGGAAAGGTGGTGTTTCCTTTCACTCGGTTGAAGAAAATGTATTTTTAAGCTTTAATACAATTTTCTCCAATCCTAATGATGATTATTTCATTAACAATTTAGTGAGCCATTACCGAAAATGACGTTAAAATTGACGTTAAAACGGAACCCTTAAATTTCATATTTTGATACACACACATTTTATGTATGACCTTGACTCTTCAAAGTCGAAAATAGGTTTTTTTTTTAATGTGATATTTTAATTAATTATATGTCAAAATTGATTTTAACGTCTAATTTAAAGCCCAGTAACTCCAGAAACTCCATTATTTCATGCAAGTGAAACATGCGCATTTTCCGTTATAGACATTATACACATACTCCCAATGTAAAAACAGATGCATTGAATGTCATGAAACATCATTTATAAGGTTAATATCTTTTTTTGAAGAAAATCTGGTACCTGAGTGAGCATGCTTTATAATACATTATCCAAGCAGAGATGCCCCTAAACTTACTGACTCATCATTCCTATCTTCTTCAATAATTGAACGATTGGGTGTTAGCATTGTAGCAAAGATCAATGCCTGATATTTACAAAGGTGGGTGCATGAAAAATTTTGTTCAAAGCTCACACAAACTTTTGATTGATTGATTGAATGGTGCTTAACGTTAAGCGGAAAATATATAATTCATTCATATTCAGGACGAGAACATATTAATGATTAGTGATGATGAATGAACCCTGCTTTGTACTAGACCGACACGCTGAGCCGGATTTTTAACCTGCAAACTCACCAGAGCAACAGCCGGTGTGAGGAAGACGTGCCGCTTTACCCAGACACATTATTCTGACTCTTGGCCGATCAGCCTTTGCTCTTTCTCCAAAATGCTGCAAGCTTAGCGGAGAAGCAGCAAACACCAATTTTAATGTCTTTGGTTTGACCCTTCCACACTCGAGGCGAGCAAGCTAATTATATATAACCATTACAACAACGAGGCGGTCGCAACCTTCTGACCGACAGACAGATCTACCTTTGCATGCGCAAACAAGATCTTTCAAATGATCTGAGGACATCTGCACATCAAAGAAAACTGGTTTTAAACCATCCTGATCAATACAACCAAAAGAAATTGGAGGCTGGAGGATGTCTAGCAATGCGGGATGTCATCCAAATGCAAAGACGCTCTCAGGACAAGCATCTTGATCAAATTGCAACGTGCAATCCAAATCCTTATTGTTCCTTGTTAAATGACATTTTATTTATCTTACGTTCTTGCCCGGGAACACCCCCTGTACTACCTTCTTTAAATATAGTCTTTTTTCCTGTCCCAAACTTAGCAGAGGTTGTAAACCTGCCTGTAATGATAAAACCTGACAAATTTGAGGACTGAGGGATGTAATTGAGGAAAATTGATTGTCAACATTTAGCGGGTCACAATATGAATCTTCAGCATTATCGTTAGTTTTAATAAGTAGCGCGTTAGTTGTAGTAAGTAGCGCGTTTGTTTTGACAAGTACCGCGTTACTTGTAAGAACTAACGCGTCACATTTTACAAGTAGCGCGTTCTCTGATTCATTACATGAAAAAGCTAACAAATCATTTAACAACGCATTAATAATCAAAACTAACACGTTGTAATATTCTATTCACTTTTCAAAGGTGACCAATCAAATCATTATCAAAGTAACCCGCTATGTTTGTAATGCAAAAAGTAGCGCGCTGGTTTTTTTTTTAAGTAAACGCGTTACTTGCTTAAAACGCGCTACTTGTTTTAAGTAATGCGTTGAAAAAAACTAGCGCGCTAAATGCAGCACAATTATGACATGAACGGCCACTGATAAAACACCTCATCTTTTCTAATTTTCAGCGCAGCAAAAAAACTGTCTCTACCTCAATTTGCTTTTGAGCTCACTAAGAGATTCTGTAGTATTGCCTTGGAAAATTACACATGTTTTATCGCCTCCTTTTTCGGAATGATGGTGTAAGTTTAACGGGACTATTGAATTGTGCCAGTATATACGGATATTTGAAGTCCGTCCTTCAGTGATTCAGAAATGGCCGTGTGTTGCGTGGGGACATTAAACTCGAAAACTAGAGGACTTTTTAATGATTGGTTACTATACTAACATGTTTAATACAATAACACAATGCTACTAAGGTGTGGACAAAGTAATATGATGACCACACCAAGATGTTGCACACAAAAATATATGGAATACAGTAATCAGCTAACCCTTCTTTTGTTTTAAAACAAGAATTTTACATCCTCCTTAGAAATTGAATTTTTTCGTCCCTTTTAGCTTGAAAAAAAACAAAAGGAAAAAAGACAGAAAAAAATCATTAATATATTAATTGCATCTGTCCATGTAAACAATTTGTATTGTAAAGTTATTTATCATACAAATAATTAGAGTTCTGTCAGTCAGGATTGAAATGTTGTGCATACTTTTCAGAGGTTCGTTTGACTCATTTTAACTCGAGATCAGTAAAAAGTAATAGAACCCAGAGACTCACAAGGACCCTTTTGAGTATTGTTTGCAAGGAAAAAATGCAGGGCAAAAGTTAATTAGAAAACCGTCAAAGACTTTGTCTGCAATTGGCTTAGTAGTTTTGGACAAAAAGAATTTTCCAATGCGTCCCATTTTGAACAAGGCCAAACTGATTTACATCTTGGTTAGCAGGTAGGGATGCTGAAAATATTCTGCAAAAGGAGACCATTTCAAGAATATTCAACTTTAATGTGGTTCCATTGGTTCATCTTTTTCATTAAGAAGTCCAGTGTAGAATAACAATGTGAGAGATCAAAAGTGCATAGTCCAAAGAGGCAAGACAAATTTGAAACAAATTAACTTAAAGATAAAACGTAAAAAAATGAAAATTTTAATGTGAGTGTCAAATGTGGTGGTTGCTGTGGTTGGTTGGTGACCACCATTATGAAACCTTCCATCAGTGTGCTTCGTCAGATACAAGTCCTAAGATAATTTTAATTGATTTTCAATAGTGTAAGTGAGATGTGAAGATTTGTTGGAGGACATGTTCGTTTACCATCTAAAGATGATTTCCACTAGTTGATTTCTAATTAGCAGAGCAGTATGAGAAGATTTTTGAAGTGACTTTCCCGAAAGTGCCTATATGATATAAACTTTAGAAAGATGTTACGTGTCTTTGTGATTTTATATAGTTCTGTGTTTTGAAATAAAAACAGCTTTATCCAATGAAATAAATCTGAGGAAGACGAAAAGGTACAATACAGAGAAGCAAAATGTTTATCCCCTCACAAATTAACATCTGGAAACTACTTAGGAGATTGAATTTAAAGCCAAAGAAAATAGTTGCCTATTAAGCAGAGATATATAAAAAATTAAATGTAAAAACCACAGAAGCAAGATAAATACACAACTAAGTACAAAAAATATAAAGCTCAATTTTATATATACAAAGCCGTTCAGTCTGTTTCAAAGAATGAGCAAGCTGCTTGTTTCATTTGTGGAACCCATCATAGAGCATTAAAGTCTTTAAATCACACCAGTTTTATGTGTTCCTACGTGGGTTACTTACGTTTTGTCCCAACGCCAAGCTGTATGATTGGTAAGACATCAACATCATTAACCACGCCATTAATAACCATCTCGAACTGTATTGTGAAGGCTGTACGTTTGACTGATGTTATTTGATGACCGGATTTAGCCAGCGCAGACTGTAGTTCTCTCAGCAGCTCTGGTAATTTTGCTCGTAGCTCCTCCACAGTCTTTATGTCGACGTATGCAAACAACAAGTCCGCATCTGATCTTCCTTTGACTGCCGTCCCCTTTCCCAGTGAGCCTCCCTTCAAGATAAAAAAGAATATCGGGTTTTTGAAAATCAAAAATAAACCAAGTAATAGTTTATCATTTTCAGAAATTTTAAAATAAAAATTTGCTTGTAGATTATTACTTTATCTGTTTTTGGTTTGAGCGGCTTTCGTCAGAATGCTAAAAATAACTCTAAAACAAGACTTCAAATATATTGTACGAATGGTATGACAGCAATCACTGTGGGCTTTATTGATGCCTCTAAAAAGGTAAGGATATGTTCATGTGCCTATTTTATATAAGAAAAGAGAATTTTTAGAATGGTGTTAAATTAATCGGACAATTATAATTGCATTAATAAATGTATGACAGTGGAAAGATAAAATATGATGCTTATGGTCTCGCCCATCATCTCGTGAATTTTCGTAAAACGAACGCCACATTTGATTTTAAACAGAATAGAAATTATGAATCTTAAGACCGTTATGAAACCAATTTCAAATTAAGTGGTACATAGGTACACTTTTGACTATTAATCAATTTTCTTTAAACAAATACTTTATCAGGGGTGAAAATATTACAAATATAAAACGAATCGTGCACTGTTGGGTGGTTCATTGTACCTTTACAGTTGTTGCCACTTTATGATTTACACTTTTTGATTTCATCAACTCCGCCACGGTATGAATAACCTCTTTACATTGCCGCATGTATGAGGAATCAGGGTTAACAACTCTGTCAATGAAACTCTCCAAAGACTCCCCAGCTACTCGGTCTTCGAAGTCCGCCATTTCTGCAAAATACAATTAAATTTTTTGTTCACACATCTGTCTTCTTCAGCTTGTACACAGTTCAGGGTATTCTCAAACTCATCCTGTATTAAGCTAGGATTTAGATGCACACCAGAGTATAATAACCCATTTTTCAGATATATGTAATCATTTTGAATTTTTCTACAACACATCGCGTATGAACACTAATCTACTGCTTTGTTAGTATGATATTTGTATAAGGTCCTACGCAGATGATCGACATGCCATGTGGGCAATAATTGTGATCCTCTAATTGCAGTCCTGAATCTAAACTGGTTTGAGACAGACTTTAATTATACACTTGGTCATAAGTTACGATTTTTTCCCTCATTTTCGGAATGTTAAAATCAATAATCAAACTGTTTATTTTAAATTTTTAATACACGATATCAAAGTTCACTCAAAAAATATTTATTTGATAAAAATTTGAGAAAATATGACGAAGTAAAAGTGCCTAATTATTCAATTGTATAAACAGTCACAGTTTTTTTCTTACAAATAAAGGGTTTTTAACTTTTCTAAATATGGAGATAATTCAATTCCTTTCCAGAAAACATCTAATGCCGATTGTACTAAAATAATTTAGTTTTGGGTATTTTGTATACCCGGTTTTCTTTGTTCATTGATATTCCGTGAATAAGCATTTTTCGCCAAACTTTTTTTTTACAGTTCTTTTCTTTTTGAATGTTTTCAGAAAATTTATCGCTGAAAAGGCTCAAGTGTATATACAAAAATAGAAAAGCGATTTTCTGTAAATCATTCATGTATCATTAATCCCTCAAATTATTAGTATACTACCCTTTTTGGTTTTTTCGGTCGGAACAAAATAACCAGAGGCTCCTAGGAGCCTGTGATCGCTCACCTGGCTTAGAGTTGCCAAATCAAAGTTAATGTGAACAAAGATTTAACACACTGCTTGATAATTGTCTGCTTTTTTTTTCAACATAATAGTAGTCCAATACTGGTTTCTGAAAAAAAGATGAAAATAAGAAATTCCCATAGGATCCAATGTTAAACTAAGTTTCGTCATGGCGGCCATTTTGAATTTCCAATCCGCAAACGATTCACAATTTAACTACGGGACTATCTAACAATAATTTCTGCAAAGTATCAATTCAATCCACTTTGTAGTTCCTGACAAGAAAATGTTTGAAATTTGGACCAATCAGAATGCATAATTGGCCCTGGCAGCCATGTTTAATTTTGGATAGGCACCAATTTACAAATCTGGCAAAGGACCACCTGCCTAAAATTTCTGCCAAGTTGGGTTGAAATCTGTTCAGTGGTTTCAGAGAAGAAAACGAAAATGTGAAATTCCCGTAGGATCCAATGGTAAACTAAGTTTCGTAATGGCAGCCATTTTCAATTTCCGATCGGCAAACGATGCACAAGTTAAGTACAGGGAATCTTACAATCATTTCTGCAAAGTAACAATTCAATCCACTTTGTACCGTAATCACTCTAATTTTTCGACAATTTTCAAATTTCAGAGATTTTTTAATTTTTAAAAAATTCTAATTTT
>JARWCS010364047.1:0-18417 GCA_034783895.1 Geukensia demissa | reverse complement strand
GTATATTACAGTGATACAGAGAATTAAATCAGAAGTTAATGATTTTGTTTAATAACAGAAATACAAGTGCTTTTAAAGAATTCAGTTTCCATTGAAAATCACAGTGAATCGAATTTGAAACGACAGTCATTCTACTGAGAGTGGGAACGTCACTGTATGACTTAGCAACACCCGGGTATATGGGTTAGCAACGCCCGGGTATATGGGATTTTTATAGACGTGACGCCAGCCAATCAAAACCCGAGATTTTTACTAAGCCGGGGATAATGAGATTTATCTAACGTTACAAATAATGTAACATTATGCGTGTCCTATTGTTCATAATTTATCATCATTGCGCGTGCTGATATCTGTTTCTTATTGTTGCAGATATCATACAGATTTAATTTATGATATCATGATCGTTTAGTATTTTCACCTATAAACTGGCACATGTTTGTCCTTAAATGGGACATCTCTAAAACTAGGTAGTGGGGGGGGGGGGGCTAATGTAGGGGTTTAAAATATATTTATATTACAGTCAAAATAGATTTGTCTGTAAATTTATGTAAATAATTATTAAATTTTTGTGGAATATGTTAATAAATAAGTGATATAATGTACACGTTAAAAACAAACCTTTCGTGATTTTTAGTTTTGACAACATCTAGCTGAAAGGTTCTATAAAAAGGCTTCCAAACTTAAAGCCTAAATCGAATTGTTAAATAAAGTTGTGTTTTTGATAATTTGTAATATTTACTCTAAACTGGTATATCGTTTGTGTTCCTTTTGTCATTTTTGTCAAAATTAACAAATGTCTCATTAAATAGCTTGCATTTTGTAGCAACCCACGTATAGCTTTTTGGAAATAAAGCAACTTGTTATAAAGTATATATGGCATTCAGCTCTACCTCGACATCTACATCATATTTTCTCTATTGTAACTAAATACTAGTATTTATTCGTATAGATGATTCATGTGCGTTGCCGTTAATTATCCCAAGAGACGATTTTTTTTTCAGAAAAAAAGAAAAACAAAATACATAAACATGATTAACTTTAAAACAGGAATTTACTATTTTCTGTAATGTCAAATAAAGTGTCTGGATATCGCCAGATATCTTGATTTTACATCAAATACTCCAGAGCCTCTGGAGTCTTTTAGCAGGACCACACCCATGGCTTCGCGTCGGTAATGTTGCGAACCCCGACTCCGACCTTGCATCATCGGGCTTGTGCTTAATACCTTTTAAAACGTAAATGTGAAGTAATAGGTCAGAGACTGCGAAAGAGTATGTTGGGAATAAAAACCGTCTACAGTGTATTTGTTGTGTAGATAAATTCCTCGTTTTGATTTTATACTACTACAGCAAAACTTTTGCGAGCGAATTTATAGTGAAAAGGATATATATACACTTATATTTGTTATACCTGAACTAATCTATATCCAGGCTTGAGTTACCAAGTCTCTGTGAATCCCAGGAGTCTTTTAACAAGGCCCAGGAAATTAGGGACGTTCAAATTGGTCAGATTCGTAGGTAATTGCGGGTTTCCGGTCAGTGTAAATAGTTGGTGCTAAAAGGTGTCAGTCGGTCCCGAGTCCTTTCCTTACATTCCTCCCCATTCCATAGAATTAATAACTATAAATTATAAAATTTCCATAGAAATCCGAATACTTGAGTCAACTATAGAATTTCACAGGTTCATCATTATAAGTATTCAGGTATTCCAAACCCAACAGGCATCAGTCAGCTGTAGAATTTTAAGGTCACAAAAAGTGTTCATCACTTCACAAGTATTCAGGAATTCCAAACACAACAAATCATGACAATTAATTTATGTACACAATGTCTAAAATTATATTTACAATTCCGGTGAAGTTTCTCTCAATGGGTCGAGTGAATGACATATAAATTTATGGCATTCTTGGTAGTGACATGGACAACTTCGTCTACAGTGCACGAAAAGACACTTGCTAATTTGTCCAAAATGTCTCGAAGTAGTGGCGGTGACATATATTTCTCTGGTCCAGGAAAAATATATGGAGCATAAGTTTCTATGATAATATCGTTTAGGTTTATCTCGCAAACTAGACTTCTGAAGTCTGGATACTTTACCCCTTCAATATAAAGGGAGAAATTCCAAATTTACAATGTTTGAATGCGGATTTCCATCTCTCATAATGCTGTGGTTTTCCGTTAAAACTGTGACGGTGTATAATTTGAGTTGACGGAAGTAATTTGGAAAGAGTTCGTCGTTGCGTTCATCTCTTCTACAGTGAATTACTAGAGGTAAACATTTCTGTGATGCTATTTTTACTTTTTCTCAAAATATTCTAGTTGTTTCCTGATATCTTTTTCAGCCTGGGTGTTGCTGGTATCCAAACCACACTGTCATACCGCTACTATGGTTGCCATTACAAATTCCTCTAGTTTGTTACACCATGAATCCAGTACGCATCGACTTCCACTGTAGTCAATCTGGGGTGTATTCCGAAAGTTAACCAGATGCGGTGGTCTTTTCTGATGTGGAGCGTATAGTACTTCCGGGCCAATTTCGTGGAAAACATTAATTTGATATCAAATTTTGAATTTGGTAATGCGTTTTCCCCCATGTCCATGCATATGTTCGCAGTCTGTCTGTTTTCACTTTTCTGGTAAGCATGTCGAGATGAAAGTGGCTATCTATTAGGTTTACTACGGTTGGAATAACTTCCTTACTGACCAGACTTTTCCGCTGTTCAAATGAGACCAAATTTTCAGCATCGTTTGTCTGTATTATAAGCAATACAAGGATTTTCTAATGTAAAAGTGTACACACATCATAAGGATTACGATATTGTCTATTTATAAAGGTTGTGTGTGTTGAAAATTGTTATAAGCACCTTATCTGAATCTTGAAAAACTGGCTCAGCATGAGTATCAAAATGAATATGATGGTCTGCTAATTGGCATAACTCAACAAGGGAATTGCAGTCTAACTTTTGGATGATGACGCCTAGAAGCGCATTCGTCATTTGCATCCAAATAATATTTTTCTCATTTCCTTCAAATTTCGTCCCTTCAGGCACAGAATTGTGTAATTCAGTGATATGTCCATTTAGTAAGCTTTTCTGGCCAAACTGGAGCTTACATTGCCAACAAGCTATGTACCATGGTAGGTGTGATCTTAGCACATGACGCCTGACATTTGTAAATCGTCCTGGACATGACGGACACTTCCTTCCCTTGCTGGATCTTGCTGTTGCTGCACGAATTTTATTCTGTACATTAGGGATATCACCATCCAGAGGACCATTATCCGGAACAAAATGACATTCATCAAAAATATTGTTCATACTGCAAATAAAATATGACACATAAGACAATACAAAAACACGACAAAACATATAACAGAGAAACAAACATTAAAATTGAAGTAATGATTGGGCAACAAATATTTCCCCAAGTCCCGGAGTCATATTCTGTATATTATAGAAATATGATGACAATATACATGAAATTTGACATCACACATAACATATATATACAAAATATACAATTACTACAATATGCACATAAAACTTAGTCTTCAATATAGTCCCTAAGTTAATCGGTCTTCTGTCCATCTGTGCATACCAGTTGAAGGATCTGTATTGTCATCATTACCGAAGTCATATATAATGGTTTCATCCAAATCACCAGCGAGGTCATGTAACTCCTCCAAATTTTAAACATTTTGTCGCTCATTGCTGTTTTGGCCTGCTTGCTTTTCCAGAGTCTCCACTATTTCTGCGAGATGCCACATCACTGTCGGAATGAAACATCAGAAGATCTGAAGCACTCATATCGGAAGTGATTTTATTGAATAATTGGGACAAACTTGATCCCAAATCATCAGAAATAGTGTCTTCTTCATTGGAAGCGGCGTCCTCATTTGTTTTTCCAATGCCGTCAGTGACCTGCCTTCCGATTATCCCATTGCGTAATCTCTTCAGCCAATTGGAAGTTCCCGATCTTCACAAATTTTCAACCGGTCATGATGTATCCAAGATTTAGTCTTCCTATCTCGTATCTGGTATAAAACCGGAGGTCTTAACATCTGATATCACGTAAGGACCTTTAATTTGTTAGATTGTCCTATTTTTGTCGCTTGATTAGCCTTCGCCAATATTATACGAGTGCTGATTTATTGTAAGGTCATACGTTAGTTTTTGTCTGCCTTGAGCACTCTGTGAGTTCTCTCTGGCGATGTCATGGATAGAGTTTAGATTCTCTGTTGAATCGTTTATGTATTGCGAGCCTCCTTTTCTTTAGCAAAAATCCCAGATGTACCGAGGATTATGTCTAACGGTTGAAAAATGTTTCTGCCAAACATCATTAGATTGGGAGAATATCCTGTTTGCGGTTTTTTTGGCTGACCGAAGAGCAGTTACTAGCTGTTGCAAATGGATGTCCTAATCCTGATGTTTCTTTCTTAAAAACATCTGATTGTCTGAAGGATTGTCCTGTTACATCTCTCAATTTGGCCATTCGAGGAAGGATGATAGGGTGTCGTTTTTGTTTTTACAATTTGCAATTATTCGCACAGCTGCCGTATTAAATTTCCGTCCATATTCTTCCTTTGATCTGTATGAAGTTCTAGTGGGCAGCCAAAACGTGAAAAGAAATTATCGACGAGAGTTCTGGCGACTTCTTCTGCAGTTTGATTTGCTATAGGTAAGCACTCTAGCCACTTTGTAAATTGGTCTATTATCATAAGTAGATACTTATTTCCTTGTTTAGTAACTGGAAGAGGTCCAAGTATGTCCATGTGGGCTCTTTCCATTGGAATCCCAACGTGGTACTGTTCCAGTTTGTCTCTTGCTTTATGCGTGGACTTTTTGTACTTATTACAGGAAGAACAAGACTTTACGTAAAATTTGCAGTCCTGTGTCAATCCATGCTACATTACACATCGTTTCAATTTTTCGAGGGTCTTAAACTGTCCTAAATGACCAGACATTCTATATCATGGCACCCGTGTAACACCTCTTCTCTCACAGGGGTAACAGGATCTTCCCATCTGTAATAAAGTACGTCATCTTTCAGTTCTAACTGTGACTTGCACATTCAGAAGTGCCTCATTGGTTTACTGCTTAGTTGAAGCTCATGTTTGGATGGAACATAACCCAAATCCAGCCAGTGTTTTAACTTCCTCAGATCTGGATCCTTCATCTGCTGTAAATTCAGTTCTGTCGGAGTGTAGACTTCACACCATTGGTTGCTTAGGGGGGTTTCTCCTATATCAATCCTCCTAACAGTTTATGGTACGACAAAATCAACATCTTCCTCAAACGTTGACCATTGTTTTCCTGTTCCTTGCAAAAATCACAGCCTCTGCTTGTAAGGTTCTCTAAACTAACCACAGATTTGTAGTTAATACACTTGGTTAAATCATCTGGTATTCTAGATAATCTATCAGCATTTGCGGGTTTCTTGCCGGAACGATGTTGAATGATCATATTGTACTGCGATAATTCTTCGATCCATCTGGAACGTTGCCCTTCGATGTTTTTAAAGTTGAGCAACCACTGTACACTATTGTGATCTGTTCTAATGATAAATGTACGTCCTAGTAAATAGTGACGGAAATGTCTGGTAAACACGCAGTTGCAAGGAGTTCTTTTCATGTTGTGCAGTATTTCCGCTGGACTGGTGTTAGGACTTTACTGGTGTAACTGATGGCCTGTTCTTTGTCATCTTGGATTTGACTTAGTTCTGCTCCAATAGTTTTATCCGAAGCATCTGTGTCAAGGATAAATACATCTTCAGATGAAGGGTAGCTTAAAGTGACTGCACTAACCAAAGCTTGCTTCAAAAATCTGAAAGATTCCTGTTGTTTGTCTCCCCATATAAATTCAGCTTGGCCCAGTCAGTTGATGAAGTGGTTCTGCTAGTTCAGCAAAATTTTGGATACGGTCTGTATGGTAATTTACGAACCCATTGAATGACTCAACTTCTTTCCTTTTTTGAATCGGCCAATTTTTTACTGACTCTATTCTATCTGGGTTAACAGATATTCCCTCCTTGCTTACCAGTTTCCCTAAAAACTTGACTTGAGTCTGGAACAGGTTGCATTTTGATGGTTTCAGCTTCAGATTGTATTTTCTAAAACGGCTGAATACTTCACTGAGACTCTCCAGATGACTATCAAAATCAGCTCCCAATACCATTACGTCGTCCTAATATGCAAGACACTCTTTCCATGTAGAACCAACTGTACCACTCTACTGAAGGTTGCAGGACTGTTACGACGGCCAAAAGGTAGTTTTGTGTACTGCAAAAGACCATATTTGGTAATAAATGCGGTCTTATGTTTGTCCTTTTCATCGATTTTAACCTGGTTATAGCCCGAGTCCATATGTAGACTTGACATGTCGGCACTATCCTTTAAGGTACCCAAGCATATTTCAATCCTAGGAATAGGGAACGCATCTCTAATAGTTAAAAGATTTAGTTTCCGATAATCTATGCAATATCGGAGTTTCCCATCTTTCTTCCTAACAAACACTGGTGCTGACGCCCATTCGGACGAAGATGGTTCAATGATACCCTCTCTAAAAGTTCTCCGAGGTGTTATTCTTTCTCTTTTGTCATTCCAATTGGAGTTTGTATCATTCTTTCTCTTACTGGGTGAGCATCTCGTGTATCAATCTTTGTACGTTATGTCTCCATTAAAAAGCCCAATATCTAAGTCATGCTTTGCAAATATGTATTGGAAGTTGGTCAGTCGGGTTGCTAATTTTATGGATTATTCAACGTTGATGTTTTAAATAGATCTACGGAAAAGGGCTCTAATATGTTCTCGTAGTTCTTCCTCTAGCTGTTTCAACTTTTTTTCTTCCTGGTCCTTTTGGTAAACAGCTTCCTTTTTAAGGATATTGTACTTCAACTCATCACTTTCTGTTACTTTTAATGTCTGGGGTGTGTCTATTGCAGTTCCAATTTATATCCTTTCTTTAAAACTTTGTACTCATTGGTTGGATTTTTCACAATAACATCTACATACTTCTTACCTTTTCAAAGCATATTTGGCACTAAAAGACCTTTCATGTACTTTGTCGGTTGAAGAACAATGGTGATTGTTCAAACTTTAAACAGACAATTTCCAAGAGCATGGTGGAATAATAGTCCTTTCTGCAAGTTGAACTCTGTAGATATTGACTTTCTTTCCATGTCTACTAGACAATATCACTTATGGAATAATTTGGTTCGTGGCTGCCTTTTTTACATACTGCAGTGCCGCATCCAGGTTAACAGAATCTTTGTCCATAGCTGTCAGGGCCGCTTTCTTGTTCAAGCATCCTTTCAAAAATGCATCGGTAACCACAATTTGAATGAAAGTGTCTGGTGAATCGGGGTAGGCATCTATGGCTAACTCTTGTGTCCTCTCAGCGTAGTCCTCTAGAGTCTCATCCGATGCTTGGCGTAAATCTTGAAGTTGTCGTCTGATAATATGGGGAAGATCTTTGCGACCAAATCTCTCATTCATTTTTTACAGACCACCAGATAGTCATCCTGTACAGATTTTGGTTCAGATGTAAAAAACTTAAGTGCCCTGTCCCTAAGACATTCAATTAGTTTTTCTAGCGTTTGTTGATTTGTCCAATTATATTTATATGTTGATTTTTCAGTCTCACCTCAAACTGTATCTTCATGTCTGCAATTTGTTGTTTATATGTTGATTTCAACTGTGATTTTTCTTTCAACTGGTCATCCATAGTTGTTTTCAACTCCTCCACAGTCTTCATTAGTACCTCTATTTTTTCTTTTTCTGTTGTTTCTTTGGTTTTAACAGTACTTTCAGAACTTTGATCTCCTACCTTTTCCACTGTGACTTCTCCAGCTTTGATTAATGGATCCAAAATTTTACTGGGTATATCAGTCATTAGCTTAAGGTCTTCAAGGGTTAATGTCCATTTTTCTTCTATTCTTTTTACAATTTTCTGGGCTCTCTTGTCACTAATTCAAGAAATTGTCTTAAGTTCTTCAAATGTTGCAGTATTAATACTCACAGGATGTGAAATCTTGGCAAGTGGTTTACAAAAAAATGTTGTAAGAATGCCCGAATCAGAAGATCTGACTCAAGGAAAATTGCATACACATACACAAATAAATTTAGAAATACAATACAACAATGTTAAATGCACATATCTTTGCAACAATAATCCCCAATGTCACAATTCCAAATTTTACACAAATGGGAATCATTCATTATATCAATCAATCAATACCACATGTATTTATTCAACACAATTTCAATGACAAATGAATACAAACATTAAATATGCATGACAGACAAAATTTTCATGATGAAAAATCACATTAATCCAGACCAAAACACATATAACCAAATATTAAACATATAGCAGAAAATAGCTGTCAATATTCAGGCATAAATGTCAATGTGTCAATGTCGTTAACACAAGCACTGACATCAGACGATCTGACGCGCAGAGCTGTATTAGAGTTAGTCAAAATGGTCTTAAAGTCAAATTAGTTTAATTCCTGTAAACACACATGATGAATTCAGGCTATGTATTTCTATATCCTGAAAAATACTACAAACAGTTTCATTGAATGCAATACACAATCAAGTAAGATTTCATAGAGTGTTATGTTTATCACGTGTGTATGCATGTATGCAAAAAAGGGGGTCAAATGTACTGCAAGATGGAAAATATAGGATTTGTGTGTTTTGAAATGTTCATAAATCCCGCGCAATAAATGAATATGAATAATCGCGAGTGGGGAAAACAATTTTACACCCTCGGAAACAGCGAAAAATTTGAAATCTGGCGGGAAAGAAAAATGACAGTACAGCGGGATCGTGCCAACTTCTGGCACCACTGTAAAGGATACATATACACTTATTTTTGTTATACCTGAACTTATCTGTATCCAGGCTTGAGTGATCAAGACTCTGTGAATTCCAGGAGTCTTTGAACAAGGTCCAGGAAATTAGGGACGTCCAAACAGGTCAAAGCTTCGAAGGTAACTGCGGGTCTCCGGTCAGTGTAAATAGTTGGTGCTAAAAGGCGCAGTCGGTCCCGAGTGCGTTCCTTACAATAGTATGGTGTACTGATGGCGGCATCGTCTGTGTACACTTACAAGTAAAAGTTTCTTTCCTTTAAACAGACTAATTAATGGGGTATCTTGATACTATGCTCCACCATCATACATGTAGATTAACTTTTTCCCATTCTGATGATGTTTTTCAAGACCACTTTGCCTAAAGATAGATGAAATTCAAACATGACCATCATAGCTGCAACAACTGAATTTTGCAAATCTCTGTCAGAGACCGCTTTGTAGAATTAATCAAAATGGCCACCGAAAACCGACTTTGTTCAACAGAGGACCGCATTAAAAATGCTTTTTTTATTTTTAACAATGTAAATTTCCAATTGGAACTAAACTTGGCAGGAATTTTAAAATATTTAAAATAACTATTTTAAAAACTTTTTGCCGATCTGAAATTCACTATGGCCAATAGCGTTGTTCTTGTTGGCTGAAACTTTGAAAATCATAAAACCGCTTTGCCAATTAATTGGTTTTATGTAACAGGGATAATCGCAAGATGAACGACTGAATTTGTGAATTTTTTTGCCTACCCGACTGAGTTAATATTTGGAAGAAACTCCCTAAACGACATTTTTGTCTAAAATAACCATGTCCTGTATGTGGACTCCATTAAAATTTAATCCGATAACCTATCCCGTCAACAACTCTATTTTAATTTTTTAATATCTTTTCACAAATAGAGATTGTAAGAATCAATTAGCGTTGGAAGAAATTTGCCTTTATTTCGTCTTGCACTAGTATAGCGCTTCCTAGATAAACAATGCGGCCTTCAATCATGCACGAAATTGAATCTCTGTTCTGTTTTTGTTTGCTCATATTTTGAATTTCGAAGAAATGTTCACTCTCTTAAGTTCATCAGTCGTACATTTACTAATACAATTTTATACTTCCAGATACAAATGGCTTCTAATCAACTATGTGAACCTTGTTCCAGAGCCACAAAGTCTTCTGTTGCCGTTAAGTACTGCAGTGATTGTGACGAAGCATTGTGTTCTGATTGTTTCAATGTTCATGGTACCTTTAAAGCATTTAAGTCTCACCACGTGGTCGACGTCACGGTAACAAGTGACCAATCATTCGCTGTAAATAAATTTTGTCCTGATCACGAAGATATGGTATTTGAATTCTTTTGTTCTGACCATGATAGATTATGCTGTAGATCGTGCATAGCCGATGCCCATCGAACTTGTGGAAAGATTACACCTATTGATGTCGCTGCGAAAGGAGTTAAGTCATCATCTATGTTTGATGTTGTTGCAAGCGAAATTAACAATCTAAAGCAGACGGCAGGTGAAATTGAGAAGGGGGTGGAATCAAATGCCCAGGCTCTGGAAAACAGTAAAGATGCAGCCAAAGGCAAGATTAAAAACTTTAAGGATAAAATGATAAAACATCTAGAACAAATAGAAAAGAACCATCTATCTGAACTTGAAGACGTTTACGGAAAACTCTTGCAAACTTCCGAAAAACACCGTAGAGGTGCGGGAAAGCACGTCAAACAAATACAGGACATTGTAAAACAATTTGAGTTCATTAAGACACATGGATCTGAAAGTCAACTTTTCCTTTTCTTGCATTCGTTAAAAGTTGGCCTCGCTGAAAATGATAAAGAACTAGAAGATTTTATTTCCAATCTCAAATTATCAACATTAATGTTTAAAGAAACAAACACCAGCTCAATGATAGAATCGTTTGGGACCATTAAATTAAAAGGTTTACCATTAACATTAAAGCACAAAAGTTCAAAGAGCCAGCAAGTTCAAATCGACCAGATTGGTAAATCTCCCACAAAGATGTTAAGCAAAGGAAGCACTTCTCTTCCAGAAAGAGATCAAGTTTGGATAACAAATATAACCGTCCTTAGAGACGGTAAACTATTATTATGCAACTGGGGAGGTAAAGAGTTATTTCTTCTTAATGAAGAAGGTCAATACCAAGGTGAAATTGCCTTGATCGACAAACCATGGAATGTCACTGTCAATCAGAAAACAGACGAGGCTTGGGTAACATTACCAGAGAGCAGCAGTGTACAGCTCATCAATACAGCTACCATGTCGTTAAGTACGCCAAAAAGTCTTCCAGTTAAGTGTTATGGTATTGCTTTGATGCAAGACTATATTGCGCTTGGTGGGGTAGATGGGAAGATATATGTCATGAACAAAACATCGAAAGACCTTCAAATGATTCAAGTTGGAGAGGGAAAGCTTTATACTCTTCTTTCTGTAAATGGAAAAATGTATTGCTGCGAGGCCGATAACGGTCGACTACATTGTGTTGGATTTGATGGTTCCAAGCTGTTCACTATCTCTAGTCCGGGACCAATCAGTCTTTCCTTCGATACAAAAGGTAACCTGTATGTTCTCGACTGGAAATCACACAGGCTAACTAAGTTATCTCCAGATGGTGAAGCTGTGGCAATCATGCTGTCGAAAAAAGATGGACTGAATGCCCCCTACTGCATGGCTTTTAACAACAACATTACAAAGATTTTTATTGTGAATTACATTGCAAAAAACATGTTAATGTTCTCATGTGAATGACAGTACTTTTCATCCTGTTTTGTCAATAATGTGGAACATATTTTTTTTTAAAGTTAACCTTAGATATTCTAGTAAATGTATATTTTATAAATATTGTAACCGCATAGTATGTAGTGCTTAAAAGATGATTTTTATGTGATCACTTGGAGTAGCCCTGTAAACATGGCTGCTAAAGTTACCTTTTAAATTAAATGTTTAAAAGTTCAAAAATAAGTTATCAATCGATCCATCATGATTCAATTTCCATTCCAGTGCTCGAAGAATTTAAAAAAAAATTTTCGACTTTTTAAAACATTTAATATCTGCTTCCGTTATATTGTTGTTGTATTTATACTGAACAACGCTCTCTTTTGGTGGTTATCTTCACCTCTCCTTCAACATGAGCTTAAATTAAAGACATATGTCAAACTTGATAATTTCAACTTGTCCCCTTTTGTCTGATCGTTCGGTTGTCTTTCCTTTCCTCTTAATCTGTTGATATCGACGGCTTGAAACCGTGAACTGGCGAGCGGACTTTATGCGAACCTTGAAGTAATCATTTTTACAACAAAATAGAGAACCCCGTTAGAAATATTTTTATATGTTGTATTTAAAGACACATTTGTAAGAGCACAGACTGCGTTTTTCATTAATTATACTGAAGGTTCACATTCTAAAAATACCTGGTTTTCTGATTAACAGCATCTTTGTAGAATTTGGTGAACTAGTTTGTCAGGAGTGTTGCCATTCCAATGGGAAGAGATTGTGTGTACCTGCATTAGCTGACATGAATTAGTTGAGTCATATGTTATCGATGTTTCCTTACTGACAGCTAACCTGAAAATTAGAAATAAAATGGATTGATGTTAATAATGCCCTGAACTTCGTCATTATTCCTGTGCACTTAAACAACAGAAAAGTCTTATTGAAAGCAAAAAACTTTCAAAGCGCACCAAAATATTGAAAAAATGGAAACCCAAATTCGTGTATGGTCACTTGCTAACGCTAAGCAAACAGTATTCGGTTTTATCAATAATTATTAATTTGTAGTGTACGTTTCGTGAACTGAGTCTCTCATATTTTTACAATTTAGGAAAAATCCCTTGATGGAATCTTTACAAATTATATAAAATGCAATATAAAAAAGATTCCGGTAATTTTTGTATATTTCGGATTTTGTATATTTGTTCTTAGTTTTTCTCAACTCATCTGGAAAATTGTAAAATTTTGTCGTTTTATATTACAACTATTTTTGCTCACAAGATTTGTGAATTTTGTAAAATGAAAAATATTTTGATAGGTTTTATATCTATTGGCATATATTTATACGTGATACCAGTAAAAAGAGGCTTGGCTTTACCAGAAATGCAAAAATTTTACATTGTCGGAACTTAATTTTTTTCATAAAAACCAACAATTTTCACATGAGCACAGAACAAAAGTCGACACATTGGATATTTTTAGCACCCGATTCGGTTGCCGGTAAATCCAGAAAAGCGCTTTACACGCTGTTGAATATGGGTTTTGTATGTATGTAATAAACGTTTGTAAGATGTTAACCTGTCTTTCTGGCATATATTCTATATCCTTTCTTTTAAATACAATCGTGCATGTCGTTTACCATAGTTAATATTCTTTATTCCTCTTTATAATACATTACTTTTAACAATTTTACAGACAGATAAAATTACCTTCATATTTTGTGACAAAAAACGGACCTTAACGCGTCTACTCCTTTGAAATGGTATCAACTATTAAGCAATATATCAAAAAACTATACCGCTGATTATTGGCTGGTAATACCCGAGGGGAATAACAGTCTACTGCAGCTCACCCAGTGATAGTAAAAAAAGTGAATAAACGTTTCTATTGAATCGAATCTTGCTAACCGGTTTATATACCAACGTTCATCAGCATCGGTACATGCCAATAGAGTACAAAATAACACAAAATGAAAATTATCACGAATTATCCCTACACTTAGTAAAATCAAATTTCTTGAAAATAAACCAAAATATGACTTCTTAAATACCTAATAACAGATATAGAAGAGATGTACTTACTTAAGAAATGTTGAGTTATCATGATTTATGCCCAACTTTCCGCTTGGATTGATAGTCAAAAGGCTGGAGACTCTTGATATTTTCTTAGAAAACTGGTAATTTTTGTCACTAAACTTATTTTAAAAACAATAAAAAGAAAATCAAATTCATCAAGTACAATTTTTATATGCTTTATGCAATGAAAACAGTTCCTTGGCCAATAGAAATACTGAAAAGTTGGGTAAAGGGAACTTGCGTAGCATTTTGAAAAAATCTATATTTAGTAAACACCCATTTTCGAAAAATTAAGATGAAATCCGGACTATTTTATCTGTTATAAAATTTTATTAACTTTAGTAATTGATTAAATTATTCATACAGACTTCAGTATAACAGTTGAAAGGCCAAAAAATCCAGTTTTCTGGATAAGCTAGAATTTTTTGCTATAACTTTTTTGATAGTCAATAAAGGAGTAGGTACGTTAATCCCCATATTTGGCCCAAAAATTTTCTTAAAATTACCTGTGAAACGAAAATAGGCAACAATAACATGGTGGGGTACAAAATACACAGTAAAACCTAAAAGCATCCCAATATTATGCTTGTTAATATTTAAAATATGAAAAAGTGTATAAATACCAATTAAAAACTGTTGGTGAAGATGAGTCCTGGGGGTGCAAGGTAGACCTACCTAGCCCACCGCCTATATCTGGTATATTAATTTACCCAGCCTACCAGATGCGGAATCTCTTATGTTTGTAATGTAAGTATTCAAACACAGTTGTAATTTAAAAACGCAGACCAATTTCTGGTTTAACCTTCAGTCATACATGTATGGGTCAAAACAAGAGAAATGCCAAATGCAAGAACAGAAATTAAAATGCATACCGGAATAACCAAAAAGACAGTCAGGAATAAGTCAGATAAGGCCACTGTCAACAAAATATCGTCCGTCGTGCATAAACGTTCCATCTTCCCCTCTGGAACAGCTAAGCCAAAAGTGATCAAACTTTACAGGAAGCGTCTATGGAAATTCCATTACGGAGTTTCCTCTTTTCATCTTGATGAGAAAAAACCCATTAACGATACTTCTTTATAATTGGCTGATACATTAAAACAATTTTCTCTGAAACCGCTTGTCCAAAGGGATTAATATTTGATAAGGGGCATCTATGGAGGGTCCTTTATGCAGTGTCATTATTTTGTTCCGGTCGTCATGGAAGATTCGACTGATACAATTTCTAGAGGTTTTTAATGAATGAAAAAAGTCCATTTATTTTCTTCCTCGATTCTCTCGTCGGAAAACAAATATTTTCTTTACTAACTGAATTAAGACAAACAAGTAAATAGGGTTGTGCGTTCGCTACAGGATCGCAAGTCAAAGGGTTGACGAGGTTTATAGACCAAGTTTTTTTAATACATATATTTTGTTCTAAGCTATCTTTGATATAACCATCTTTGCCTTTCAAGGCTGACAATGAAATTTCTCTGGCTCTAGTGTAGAACAGTGGCTTAGAATTATTCGTAGCCTTATAAACTTTCAATGATTTCCTAAGGAGTACAGTCCTACTTGTAGTAAGTCTTAAACAACTCTGATTCAACAAATACTATCAAATCGTGCTCCATCTATTTTAAGTACTAAAAAATTACTCTGGAATGTCCGAAGAGCAAAAATAACGCATTTTTCTGAACCTGGTACGAAACAATTTGTAGGATGTTATATTCAATATGGTCAACTAAAAAAAATGCCTTCTAGGTCTACTAGAGACGGCCAAAAAGAGGTCGATTTGATTTCTGTTTAGGAAAAACAGGCACTACCTTGGCCTGACAAATCATTATGTAGGCAACGGTCCTTTTTATTAAACTGGCTGGGGGTACTATCCAACTCAAATCTCGGGACCAGTCTAATGCGAAGGCGTCTACATCGCCAGTACCCGGAGTCCAAAACTGTGAATAAAACTTTTGGACTTTGTGATTAGAGAAACAGATTGTCGCATGTGAATGGCCCCCAGACTTTGTTAAAGTAATTGAAAATGTGTTTGTTAACACCCCACTCTGGTGTCTGTTGGTGGGTTCTGAGCTAGTTGCTGTGGTGGTAGGTGGCTGTCTACGCTGGAGATGAGTTGAGTATGGGCAGAACTTGACAAAATGTCCCGGGATTCCACAGTAGTTACAGAGGACGTTAACTCCTGGTATGAAACCTGGCCTGTAGCCTGTGGCTGCTGATCTTGGAGTGTAGAATGGCTGTTGGCGATCGTGGGCTGGGGTTTGAGCGCCAGGAAAAAGCTGTCTTGCAGACATTTCGTCGAATACGTCTGGTTCCTTAGTTGTAAAGTTCTTTGCAGTAGCTCTTGATATTGCGGAACGAAGTTTTGTAGCGTCTTCGCTATTATCAGCCAAATCAGAATCTGCGTATTCTTTGACAGTGGCCATGTTTGTCGGCGTTTTTTAGTAATTTATTGTGATAACCCAACGTTTTTTTTTTCTCAGAATCAATGGAATCCAACCCTTATTTTATGTCACCGAACAGAATAAAGTTTTTATGCGTGTCAAGGCCCCGAGGTCTGTCCTCGTTAAAAGCAAATTGGATTTCGTTGCCTTCGCCCTTGAAATCGGTGTTACTCTCGAATTTTTCCTGCAACTCGGAGACTATTGATATTCGCTGGTATTCAAGGGTATAGTCAATTTTAAGGTTAAATAAGTGTACAACAGGGGTCTCTAGAAACGCGCTATTCGGCAGAGAACGAGGAGGAGTCCCCTAATATTCTCCCTCTGACCGGCAAAATCCGGATTCCCTCCGACCGACTCCGGAAGTGAAATTTCAAAACGCCATAAGTTCCTTATTCCATAACCGAATACAAAAACGAAAAGTGTTCTGAAAAGCGAATGTTACGGTTTTTAACTTAGAAACCAACCGATTTCGTTTAATTTTGACCGACATTGAAAATTTTCTACATAAATGTTTGAATCCATTTTTTATTCGGATTCCCTCTGACCGATTTTTTTATTCATTCTAAAAATGTCATAACTTTTTTAAAAAATAATATAAAAACATGAAACAAAGTTTAAAATAAAGCAAAATATAACTATTTTTCAATGCCATTTAACCGATATACAAATTTTGATGACCAGATAGCACCGAAGGTACAAATAACTCCATACCCATATTTTAATTACATTAAAAAATGCTTGTGAATGACACAGCCGCAGATTTTGCGTCATATCTCTATTTCTACATGGAGGATTTGACATCAAATTGCTTTAAATGAAAAATAATAAATGTACATTTGACAAATTAGCCTTATTACGACGATTACAGGCTGCATTATTCGCAAAAATGAAAATTGAATTTCCATTTTCCGAAGCCGCTCCGGATATTTCCGGAGTTTGAAAATATCAAGAATTTAAAACCTAATTCCGCAGTTAGTGTTATAGCTAGAATTAAAAATGAAAGTGTTTTGAAAAGCTAATGAAACCCTTTAAATGTTTGTCACTCACCGATTCAATTTTTACATGACCGATAGTGAAAATTTTCCAGGACAAAATATTGATGCTATTTTTCATACAAAATTACTGGCAACCGGTATTTTTATGTTTTTTCAAAACTGATTATGTAGTTAGTATTGTAGCTAGAAAAAAACTTTTAAGTGTTTTGAAAAGCTTTTCAACCTCTTTAAATTTTTTATATTAACAAAATTAATTTTTACATTACCGACATGGAATTTTCCGAGGACAAAATACTGAAGCAATATTTCATACAAAATTTCCGCAAACCCCTCTTGCCTGCTCAGACCTCCCAGGCCGGGCCGAATAGACCCCCAGACTCACCAAAATGACCGGAAGGGTCTTCTCGAAATGTAGAAGGGTCCCTTTATCCTATAAACCCTTTTCTTATCGAGATAAATGCGAAAAACCTAGGGCATGGGTATCCTAGGTAGGTTAAATTAGCCTGGTTGAGACCCCTCTTTGGCTGCCCATACCTTTCAAGCCGGGCCGAATAAACCTTCAGACCCATCAATCTCATCTACGTGTAGGAGCTCCTTTATCCTATAAACCCTATCCGTTAGGAGAAAAACGCGAAAAACCTAGGGTACGGGTACCCTATGTAAGGTAAATTAGATTGGCTGAGACCTCTCCTTGGCTGCTCAGACCTCCCAAGCCTGGCCGAATAGACCTCAGGACCAAACAAAATGACCGGAAGGGTCTCCTCTACATGCAGAAGAGTCCTTTTATTCTATAAAACTTTTCCGTAAGGAGAAAAATTCGAAAAGCCAAGGGTACGCTCAGAACTCCCAGGCCGGGCTGAATAAACCTTCGGACCAACAAAAATGACCGCGGAAGGTTCTCCTCTACCTGTAGAAGGTGCTTTTATCCTATAAACCCTTTCCGTAAGGAGAAAAATGCAAAAACCTAGGGCATGTGTGTCCTAGATAGGGTAAATTAGCCTGGCTGAGACCCCTCTTTAGCTGCTCAGACCTCCCAGGCCGGGCCAAATAGACCTACGGACCCACCAAAATAACCGGAAGGGACTTTTATACATGCAGAAGGGTCCTTTCGCCTATAAACCCTTTCCGTAAGAAGAAAAACGCAAAAACCTAGGGTATGGGTACCCTAGGTAGGGTAAATTAGCTTGGCTGAGACCCCTCTTTGGCTGCTCAGACCTCCTAGGCCGGGCCGAATAGACCTCCGGACCCAACAAAATGATCGGAAGGGCAACCTCTACGTGTAGAAGGTGCCTTCATGAAATAAACCCTTTCCGTAAGGAGAAAATTGC
>JARWCS010364026.1:0-10517 GCA_034783895.1 Geukensia demissa | reverse complement strand
ATGTATACATATATCACATATTTTTAGACAATCTTTCTGTTGAAAAAACATGCTGAATTAAATTGCAGTAAAGGTCTATAGGACATGTAGGAGACATTAAATTTTGTGATTTTATTCTATATTTGTATCTAATTTTATCTGAATAAGGAAACATCAGTAGGTGATATATAAAACAGCTCCAAGATAAGGCTAACAGTATTGTCTTTTGCTGTCAATTGTTTGATAGTTTTAAGATTCATCACACATAGCAGTACAATTAAAAATAATGAAAGGATTTGAAAAAAAAACATACAAAGAATGGGAAGCAAATAATAAAATGATCATACCCAAGTGGCCGGGAGACGGGAATTACTACGAATTATTGTAGTACAGATAAGACCATGACAAAAAATTAGTAGAAAAGCCATTACTCAGGAACAAACCAATGAGCAACATTAACCCCATAAATACAGACCAGTGAATTGCTTAGTTATACCCCATAGTTGATTATATGTATTGATTAGAGGGATCCTGTATTTAACTAAGCCAAATTGCTCTCGGTCTTCTTGGGTTACGAGTCGCAGATTACCTTCTCAACAGGGTCTTTACGGGTGTTTAGTTAACCCTTCGCTAGCGACCATTTTCGATCACGGTTTGTACCAGAGGAAAAGTTTGCTATCAAAGCAATTTTCGATAAGAATATAATACATGGACACCAAGTGACAATCATTGGTCGACATCTCATACATATTTTTACAATAGATTTTGTTTTGCGGAATTTATTCCAAAGTCATTTTTTCCATCTTTTGTGAAAATCAGCCTCCATATGGCAACTTTCTTGGACAAAAGTAGCACTAAAGTATCAACACTTAGTCAGCACCTCGTTTGGAACACAATGTTTGGCTTTGATCCATTAAGAGATTCTAAAGAAAAAGTTGTTTGTATGAATTTACCATAATATTCCCATAAATTCTTATATGTTAATATTTTCCTCCTCTTTTTTAACCAGCCTCCTGGCATCTTTGGATAAAATCCAATGCTAACTTGTGAATCATTTTGCGTTTTTAAACTTCTGTAATTTGTAAACATTTACGTTTACACTTTTAACAGGGTTTTAAAATTACATTTTTTTCTCGACAAGATGCTTGAATATTTGTTATTTGGACTCGGTAGATTGCTGTCTTATTAACAATCATACAACAACTCCTATTTTTACAGGAACCACCGGCTGCCGCATAACTATATAAATTTTAATTTTAGGATGTGAATGAGATGACAAAAATCAAAGATTACACGGGTAAAGAAATGCCAGCCATTAACGTATTCAGCGCTGGTATACGTTTCTTGAAAGAACATCCTTTTTGCCACTTCCAGGAGCACATTCCAATGCTGCTGAGAGATGACGATATACATTGGGTATTGACAGTACCGGCAATCTGGAACGAGGCAGCCAAAAAATTTATGAGAAAAGCTGCTGAAATCGTACGTTTTTAGCATAATTTGCTTTTTGATGTTGAAAAAGTTTCAGTAAGTTACTAGACGAATTGAATAAGGAAAAAAGAGAAAATATATCACGACAAAAGTAAAAATATTTTAAGCTTTAAGCTATCACAACGTAGTTCAACACCAAAGATATTTTTATATTGTAGGCCGTATGTAAAGAACAAGGGTCGTTCAGCTCGTTTTTGACCATAGAATATTGCTAAAATGAAAAGTGGCTATCTATTATTATACATTTGGTCATAAATATGGAATATGACCAAATGTATAGAATATTTGACCAAATGTATAGGATATTTTCTGAGTCAAAAATTCAACCATGGAAATTTGCAAAAACTTTGAACCAGAATGCAAAAAATCTCATTATTTTACTTCAAGCTACAAAAGTTTCCGATTTATGATTTTTGTCTAATGGGTAGTTTTATGCGTTCTGAAACCTACATTTTTTGTGAATAAAATGTTATTTGTATTCCGGATAGAATCCTTTCAAATGTTTTATTTCATCAAATTTTATTATTTAACTATCCACAAATATCATCCGCAATGTCCTTATAAGAATTTTGCTTGACAAAGTCTAGTCAAACCTATTTCTAATGTAAGGTCGAAAATAAAAGTATTCGATATTTATGAGCAATAGTATATTAAGTTTATATAAGAAAATTTCTATATAAAGAAAATCAAACGCTTAAGTTTGACCTAGATAAATTATTAATTATTAATTTGATAAAATGTTTGATACAAATTTGTCGATTTTGACATAGTTAGCACAAAAACATCAGAAGTAAACTTTAAACCGTTAAAGACCTACCAAGTAAATATGTTTAGTCAAAATATGCTTTTTTGTAAGCTCATATCTTTTTCAAACAAACAAACAAACAAAAAATCGAATAAAATGGTATTTTCACAAAAAGTCAATGTGCCTGGTTGTGTTGTCGAAACGATTAATATTAATAAATATGAATTATTAAAACACGTTTATAAAACAACATTTTCACGACAAATTATTTTGTGTAAAAAATCTAAATTTGGGCGAATTATGGGGCTAACAAGTTTACATGTCGAATAGATATGATGAATTTGTGCCCATTAGTAGCATTAGGACCAAAACATAGGGTGGTCGAGATTCAAACATTGTAAAATGAGTACTCTTATCTAATCCAACCGAAATAGGTAGCTAAATTCAGTACAATAGAAGGAGCAAAACATTCTCTGTTATTTCAAGGTACTGACATTAAACAAAATACTGTGAATTTCTCTAACAATGCGCTGGTGAATATTTTTTTTGGTGACCTCTGATCCCCCAGCAGTGAAAATATTCCTCATTGTAAATATCACAAAGATGGTTGTTTTATTTTTACAGGCAGGGATTTTAGGTGATCAGCTTACATTAGCACTGGAGCCCGAGGCTGCAGCATTGTTCTGTCAGATGAAGGGTTCAACATTGGGGTTACCACCTTTAGACCCTGAAAAAAAGTTTCTGCTCTTAGATTGTGGAGGTGAGCTTGATTTGATTTCTCCAAAGGAAAAAAAACTTTCACAATGTCAATCTATTATAAGAACCCATCGCAACTATTGCGTTGATTGACAACCGGGTTAAAATGTTGTAAAAATGTTATAAAATTAATAAGCAATAACATAAGAATCAAAAACAATCAAAATAAACAAGTCGAAACTAAGCTAAGGGATATCGTTGCATCAGAAGGAAGAGCCTAAGAAATTTGCTAGTAATTTGAACGTTGTTGTAATTCAGACCATCAGTTATGTGACAGAATCACACACCTTGCAGCAACTATGAACTAAAAGACCGATTGCTTTGTCAAATGTTAGGGGAAAGTTATTATTTATTGGTGAAGCATTCCTAAAATTCAAGTAAACACATTGTTAAAAATCAAATGTTAAAAATATTAAGATGCACTATTTCAGAATTGTCATTTTATTTTTTAAAATATTTGGAGAGTTAAAGGACATCCGCAGGAGATTGTACCTGCAAATTTTTGTCCTTCCCTCAGTGGGATTCAAACTCACGAAATTTAATTTGATTCGGAGTTGCTTTGAAAATAAAAATACCAAGACGAAACACATAATTTGTTGTTGATAAAGTGAGACTGGCGACGTATATTTGTACTTGTTTCACTCGGAATTCATCCGAGAGCTTCTACAAAGAAAGCGAGAGATAACCTACCAGATCACCTGAGCTCATCCTTGATTTTTTAGGGTTCGTGTTGCTCGAGCTTTGATGATCTGTGCACTAAGTTTGTCTTGCGTTTAAGTCTTCTCAAACAATTTCTATCTGCCTCATTGGTATCTTCGAATTATTTTAACCCGAATTTCCTTTGTAAAGTGTTCTTTGTATTTTGTGGTAGACTGAAAATTTTCTTATTTTAATTCTGTTGGGAAAATTTGCAGGAATACGTTAACAGTTGAACATTTGGTTTAATAATTTACTGCCTTATATAGAATTTACAACACGGTTATAGATAAAAGCATCTTTCCTGTCAAACCTGCATATATCACTGATTGGATACCATACTCCAGAGCTTGGGATTCCTTTCGGGATTTTATCGAAAGAGGGTTGCTGGTTACAGGAAAGCTACTCAATTTAAGATTTCTAGTGAAAGATAAGAGATAAGAGATATCAGTCAGGATTTTTTTTTAAGTGGCCATGATGACTGGACTGTTACGAATTAAATAATTCACAAATGAAAATGGATATCCTGTCGACTGTCGTAACTCCATTTCTAATCCTATATCGGTTGTGACTACCAAGAATTGTTACTACCCACTAGCTTTGACACAAAGTAATACGATAGGCGCTACTAGTGGAACAGGAGTTGTTTTACCCTTTCCTAGCACATGAGCTGCCGATCATTGGTAATAAAAACGGACATGGGGTTCAATGTGTGAGAGGAATCAAATCATATAATATCAAATTGGTTAAACTTTTAAGTGAGCAGAAGTTTCATTGCTGTTTTTTATCATTTAAGTCGTTGTTATGCCCACATCTTACAACAAATGAAGTACAGTTATCTATGACCAGAAAGTATATCTCTTGTAGTAGAACTTTGCTTCAGCCCATCCTTAGTGTTAATTTTTAATCGCATTTCTTCATTCTCAATAGTAAAACTTTTATAAGATTAATCGAAGGTCATCTCTTAAATTGGGAATAATAAAAATAACATCCTCACAATGTCAGGGCTCTTGTGTCCACTCGCGTGCACGAGTGGACACAGGACTCTTGACATTGTTAGGATGTAAAAAAGGCTGAGCCATGCCTTTTTCTTTTATACTCAGTCCACCTTCAAATAATACAGTTCCAACAAATAAAAATTATTTTGACGTATTTTTCAAAATCAAGTCCTGCATTCACCCCCATCGTCTAGGGAAGAACTTATTGCAGACACAAGTCATTTTTATCATCATTATTCATCAGCACTACTATCAGACTTATCAAAATAGATATGGTTTGAATCGGACTGATTTTTATAAACAAACACTGTTTTTCTCGAACTGGTTCTCGCCTTTCGCACCATTACTTTAAATCTCTTATATAACTGACTGTTATCTTTCCCTTTCGTTGACTTGAACTGATACAAATGTTTACAGTCTTTAACATGATGTATTTTTTCAAGCATGTGATCTTCTATTATACCACACTCAGATACTATTATACTCAATGTATTTCTTTTTATTTCTTGCCTTCTTTATTCCCTCTTTTATTTGGAAACGTGCGTCAATTTTATGTCAAGAACTTTAAGGGTGTAATGACATTTCATGTTGATAGGCTTGATATCTTATCATCAGTTATTTTACCTTCAGCTTTCTTTTGGCAACTGCGAGCATTCATTTAAGAGGTATCTTTGTGCATGTAATTTTGTTTAGTACATTTATTATTATTCAGGTACACTCTAAACGTTGTGGATGAATTTCTATTTGATTTTTATAGTTCCTCTGTTACTGCTTTTGTTTTCTTTAAGTTTTTCTTTGACCACTCGTTGGGGTATGTTTGGGATCCCACTTAAGTAATAAAACGCCACTACAGGTCTCTGTCCTTACCCAGTAATTGTGGTCATAGGTTTGTCTTTGCGTTAATTGTACTTTTGTTATATTTTTTATATTATTCAAGTAAGAGCAGTGTGATTTTACGTATACACGTTTTATTTATTTTGGCGATTTTTGAGTATTTCACAAGAAGTGGTATTCCACCCATTTAAAGCTAAAAGGCTTCCTGTGTTAACTCCTTCCGTTTTTCACGCAATTGGAGTGCGATCTACCTGACTTGTAACCTTATCTGTTCATTTTCATATCAGACTAGTACTATCTTAATCTCAATGTTTCTATAGTTATTTTCTGCAATAATTGAAATGCCGCAGTAAGTTAAAAACGCACTGCACATTATAGATGTCTTACTAATAGATTTGTCGGGATTTGACTACTTTTTCACCTATGTTTGTATTCGGATATCCTAAATTTTGGTTCTAATGCTGTCGATTAGAGGTTACTGCTTGAAATGCACACAGCAAGATCAAATGCTCAACATGTTTTTTTTCTTCTCCACTGTAAATAGAACATGCATATTTGCACGCCTTAGATAGCGAAAGGCATTCAATTATTAGAAGAATTGTATCAATCTACAACAATCAATATCTATATACTACCTCTGATATTGCTGATAAAACGGATTGAACAAGTTCAAAATTATATAGTTTAGCAAGTATTTATAGAACATCTGCTCAGTATATTTTTTCTTTATTTGAAACTAGCAGAAAAGTTATTTAAAATGGGAAAATGGAAAAATATTGTGCCATGTTCATTAAAAATATGCCAAGATGTTCTATCAAGTTCTATGCTTTGCTCCTTCTGAACATGTTGATATTATTTTTTCGTTACTTGCAAATAAGTTTTACGCGATAAATTCTTACAGATTGTAAGAATAGTTAATCGAGCTTTAGTTTTCTGTGTAGAATTATGTGGACTGATGTAAAAAACTTGTCTTCGGGTTCGTTCTCTTGGTGTTGCCTGTCCTCTTACATTTTCCGTCTTCCAACTCATTATGAGCAAATCTTTTTCCCATAAGTAATGATAAATTGCAAAAGAACTCATGTGAATAATTTTAATAGAAGTTTAACTTCTACTGTCATTTGGTGGTTGGCTGTATCATGGAAAATCATGTCACATCTCCTATTTTTATATTCAGAGAACGATCGCATTCACATGCATCTTTGCCGTGAATGATACGATTGATTTTTATAACATATCCGCAAGCCTATAATGATGTTATTTATTCAAATTAATGAATACAGAAAAGAAAATAAGGATTTTCACAGTAAGCTTCGATCGCATATGTTAGAAGTTGGATGTTAAGCCAAAAATTTGACCAGTTTATATTCGACCCCTGTTTTGAAATTTTTATATTGAATGTTACACTGAAGGTTTTGACCAGTTCAACAATGGATCAAATGCTACTAAGACTTTATAATGTAAAGTTTGAAATAAATATTTTGACCAATGTAAATTTCAGACCAACATGTTCTGAAAATTTGAATGTTGAGTTTTATGCGTTGAACTGACAGTTTTGACTATTTTTAGAATATAAAAATTATTTGAATGTTGATTGTTGACTTGAAATTTTTTACAAGGAATTCGAAGATACCAAAGGGGCAGAATTCATTATTTTTCGACTTTAAAATATATTATTAAACAGTAAAATTAACGTAAAAATTGAACAAAATTATTTAAATATTACTTCCTCGCAGACTCCATCCATTTCCAAATTACATTCGGAACATATCAACCACAGATCGATCGTATAGAAAGCAAGAAACCGATTAAACCATCTTTTCCCATTGCAGATTTATCAGATTTATTGTATTTTCTTGAGGACAAGAATTAAGGAGGACGGGAACGAACAAATTTGAAAAGAGATCAACTTGAAATCATATTGATTACCTTTATTTTATTAATATAAAAATAGGAGATATGGCATTAATGTCAATGAGACAAAAATCCACCAAATAACATTCGAAATTAAACTTCTGCAGTTCCCATTATGGTCTTCAATTATAAAACAGAGTCCATAACACAACGAAAGCTGTAAAAGGCCCCAAATTACAAATTGTGAAACTATTCTAAATCACGACAAACACCAATAGTTCCGACCCAGTATGATTCTGTTAGAGTATTAATCAAAATACAGCAGGTCACTCGAAAATACCCTTCCGGGGCGCCTTAACCGTCTGTTTTAAAGAAGGAGGCATAATTTCTCTCTGTTTCTTGTTTCCAATTTTCTAAATAATATACCTTGAATAAAACGTTTCTTAACATACTTAATTATTTTAACAGGTGGAACTGTTGATGTCACCGTCCATGAAGTGCGCTACGATAAATCACTCAAGGAAATTCACAGAGCTTCCGGTGGACCCTGGGGTGGTATTAAAGTTGATGATGAATTTGAAAATTATCTTACAGAGATTTTTGGTGTTGACACGATCATTAAAGTTCCGAAAAATGAGGTTATAGAACTTGAAAAAAGTTTTGAAATACTAAAGAAGAGAGTTGGAACTAACAACAACACGTACACGATTCAGATTCCTTTGACGCTGAAACAAGCAGCACCATATGGAACAATGGTGGCTGGCAGACTAAAGTTAGATTCAATGACAGTTAAGGGATTCTTTAAAAAGCCAATCAAAGAAATATGCGACCATGTTAGGAAAGTTATCAGTTCTCTACGTTTCCAGGAATTAAAAACAATAATATTAGTTGGTGGATTTTCTGAAAGTCAACTGCTTCAGGAAGAAATAAAAAGGAACTTCCCATTTTTCACTATTGTTGCACCCGACGACCCAGGCTCTGCAGTTGTGAAAGGCGCTGTTACGTTTGGGCACAGTCCAGAGAAAATAAGATTTCGCATGTCTCCGCATACATATGGTATCAGCGTCGCTGTTCCATTTCGAGACGGTGTACATCCTATTAGTAAACTCTTTACAGTTGACGGGGAAAAGTACTGCAGAGGTATTTTTCATATCCATGTGAGAAAGAATCAGGAAGTTGAAACTGGCACAATAATCTCAAGTGAAAATTATTCACCGTTGTATCCGTTCCAAACTACGCAAACAATTACAGTTGTGGTGTCTGATAAAACAAGTCCCACCTTTGTCGATGAAGTAGACACCACAATAATTGGAAGATTTGAAGTTCAAATTCCTGATGTTAATAGTGGTTTAGAAAGGGTTGTAAACGTGAACATGATTTTTAGTGGAACTGAACTGAAAGTAGAAGCAAAAGATAAAAGCTCTGGCCGAATGTATAACTCAACATTCGAGTTCAAATGACATGCTGTGTTTTAAAGTAGAAATACAATGCAGACAAAATAATCTGCTGAAAATAAAAAGTAGATATTTATTAATATTTGTTTTACGTTGGTTTTACATTGACGAAGAATAAACACAAATATACGTTATTTGTATAAAGGCGTGGAAGAGGTCTTAAATATTAACTTTTAATTAGATAGTTTTTAAAAGTAAATCTTTCTTAATGAAAGTGAAATTCTGACTAGTTCAATAATTTTTAACATTAGGTTTACGATTTGAAAGACGTAGATGTGAAGGACTTGGGACAGGCACATATTACATGCGGGGGTTACATAAGTGTTGTTGGATCAAAACACCATTCGTCGTTCCTCGTGGTCAAAGTGAAAATAAAAAAATAACACATTTAAGATATACTGTTATAATCATATTGAAACGCGTTTAACTGGCTCAGAATAGGAACCCAAAAATATCAAAATAAAAAGGGGGTAAAAAGAATGGTACTTTCCCCTGTTATATCCTGGCAGCTTACTGAAAGCAAGCTAATTAGAAAGTACTGGATGGTAAAGCCATCAAGCCCAGTCTACCTCAAAATCTAAACCGAAAAGACAAATGTGTTTTAACTGTATTCGTCCTTGTTTTCTACCGGGTGAAAACAGACGACGATATATCAGTAAAGAACGAACTATAATCACATATTTTTGTAAGTCACCAATATTTAGACAAACTATTCTATTGCTTATTTGTAAAACTGTTTAACTGAGCTAAAAACGTTTTGCCATGATACACTTAATGTGAGGAGATGAAAGCTGTACGTTGTTTATATTTTTCTTATTACTCTACTAGGCTCGCACAATAAACAGAAAAAAACATCGACAAAAATGCCTTTGTTTGATAGATTACAGCCGTTAAAAAGAGGTTTTAGACATTAGGGTGTTTCGGGGTAGAATTTATATTTGATTTTTATAGTTCGTCTGTAATGTTGCTTTTGTTTCCTTTGACATTACCGCGGAACACTTTAATGGGATTGTAGAGATCCCACTTAACTAGTTTAACCTTACCATATGTCTCATGAGTCAGTCCCGATTGTGGTCATAAGTTTGTGTTTTTGTAACATTTTTATTTTACGTATATACATTTTATAAATAGCGATTTTGAGCTTTGCTCAAGGAGTGGTATGCCACCATTGTTGAAGGCATTAAGGAGACCTCATAATTTGTAAATTCCCTGTTTTATCGTAGTTGGAGTGCAGTCCCTCTCATATTTATCCCATATCTTTTCATTTTTAGGGGTTTTTGTGATTAGTCGCAAGTGCTATTGCTTTATATAGCAGATTGTTAAAAAAGCTACGATTTCAACACAGACTCTAGGCTTAACATTCACATCAAATCGAATGGGTTCATTTCTTTTTAGGTATATAGACACATCGGCCTATGTTTTATTTCTCTAATTCTTTTGCAATTTTATTAAATTTGAGGTAATAAGTGGAATATCAATGCGTTCTCCTAACATTTTCAATGTATTTTCCCACTGGTTGTTTTTCTATATTTTCTTCGTTTGCACCGGAAGAGGAAACAATCCAGCATAGGGGATTTAATGACGTCATGCTGTTTATGACGTAAAAAATTTAGCAAAAAATGTTCACAATGTTTCCCGGAATTTCTTTAAGCTATTTTGCAGCTTTGAAATGACAATTGCTTTAGAATGGAAATAATTGTATATGTAATGTAA
>JARWCS010363986.1:0-10517 GCA_034783895.1 Geukensia demissa | reverse complement strand
CTCGCAACTCGACTTTTTCAACTCGCAACTCGACAATTCTAACTCGCAACTCGACTTTTTCAACTCGCAACTCGACACTCGACAATAAGAAACCCTCACCTTCAGGTGAGGGGGCATTTAGTTTTACCCTTGTCTGTACCAATGTATGTTTGTACATCAATCAATTTTCGTCAAAGATTTCTTGGCTTGAGTATATCCGAGTGATTTGATATTTGGTCTGAACCATTATCACAGCGAGTTGTACCATATTATCACAGCGAGTTGTACCATATTATCACAGCGAGTTGTGCCATATTATCACAGCGAGTTGTACCATATTATCACAGCGAGTTGTACCATGTTATCACAGCGAGTTTTACCATATTATCACAGCGAGTTGTACCATATTATCACAGCGAGTTGTATCATGTCTACCCTTTTCAGGTCCTTCCTTTGTCTACTTCCTGTTAAGACTTTAACTGAATTTCTGTGCTTTGAAATTTTTGTCACAGATTTCTAGGCTTGTGTATGTTTGATAATCAGTCTGAAGAAGCATTATCAGGGTAAGTTGTACCATGTCTCCCCTTTTCAGGTCTGTTTTATGTGTGGACACATTTTCTCTATATGTTTTAAATTTCTTTACAAATTAATTTTGAGGTAGTAAATTTTGTGTGTTAATGAATCATAAAAACTGCCATTACAGTCTTTCCCTAATGTAGTCGGTGCGACGGTCCTGACAGGTAAAATTTTGTCGGACCGACACCTACTATCTGACAGACAGGTCCTCAGACAATTTGGCACAGACTGCCATTAGTGATTAGGGTATTCAATATGAAATTTCAGTTTTCATCTCATCATTTCTATTTTTAATTTTTCATCGACAGGTGTGACTATAGGTGTATCTATTAATGAGTTCAATGAAATAAAAGACTTGGAAGTAATGACATTCCGTCGCAATATTTTGGACGTTTGTAAGTCTGCCATCGAGGAACGACAACGACATGGAAAAGCTAGTCAATCTCTTTATGTATTTCCTCCAGACTTAGAATCTTCACCAAGACTTCCTTCCCATCTACAAGAAAGAATCAAAGAAATGAGTAAGTGTATATTGACTTAAAATAAAGTAATACTGTATGTTCTGAAATTATTACATACATTTATTATCAGAATTTATTGATTTAAGGTGATATTGCAAGTTTTATAATTGCCACTTCTGAAAACTTGTGGTGGAATACTACTGACAAAATCTGAAATGATTGGTTTAATTATTCTATCTTTGTTGCAATTTTTGCAATAATAAGAACATTGCAATAACTTCTGAATTTTTTAATGATCAGGAAATTTGGTGTAATTTTCATGTTTTCAGCATTTCTGACTGAACAGTGTGGTTTTATTTATCGTATGAAATTTTGGCCTTCTTGACTACAAGAATTTTTTATTTTGGCCGAATGTTTCAAGTATAATTAATGCATATTGCCTACAGGCGTTTGGTGGTTTAGAAATTGTACAAAATGAATGTGTTATAGTCAGTATTTGTTATGGCAAAAGCACTTGTTTACATGCATATATTTATAGCTTACCTGGCCCAAAGGGGCATGTGAGCTATTGTCATTACTTTGCGTCTGTCATTGGTCTGTCCAAATTTACTTATAAGGTCTTTTCTGAAACTGCTGGGCTAATTAAAACCAAACTTTGGTGGAATGGTCCTTGTGTGGTCCCTTTACAGAATTAAATGTGGGCTTTTGATTGGACATCCAATGTGGCTGCCATTACTTAAAATAAAAATGGGGGAATATTATAAAAATTATTTCCTCTTAAACTGCTGAGGCAATTGGTGGCAAACCTCAAAGGAATTGTCCACAGGTGGTGCTCTTCCAAAATTATATCTGGCATGCCAACCAAATAACCAAGATGGCTGCCACAGCTCACCTTATTTTAACATGGAACCCTATTGAAAATTCACTGGAAAATCTTCTTGTCTGAGCTGAGAAAACTTGGAATAAACTATGGTGGAGTGGTCCTTAGATCAAAACTTTATCTAATATCCCCACTGATCATCAAAGATGGCCGCTACAGCCAAACTTAGCTTAACATGAGACCCAATTTGAAATAAAATCTTCTGTCCAATTGGATCAAAAGTTGGGTGAAATAGTCCTTAGATAGTTGCCAACCAAAATCTTTGTTGTATATAAATATGATCGAAAAAGACGATTTGGAGACAACCAGCCAAAACATCTACATCCTTATTCCAAATCCAATCCATGGTCCTGCCCCCTCAGTTATGCATGAGTGATCACTTCAGGTTTTTGCACACAGTTTCTACAGCCCCAACCAGTGGTCCTAGCTACCTAATATTTCTTATGGAGTTGTGTCTATATCAGTACACGCTGATTTCACACCCACTTGATGGCCACACCCCCTCAGTTATACATGAGCAATCACTTAGTTTTAGGCACACAGTTTCTACAGCCCCAACCAGTAGTCCTAGCCACTTGTGACTTGATATTTGATACAGTGTTGATTCTATATTAGAACAATCTGATTCTACCAATGCTTTATGGCCATGTCCCCTCGGTTATGAATGAGGGATCATGTTTATTCTTTTACTTGTTTTTCTATTGGTTAACTTTCAGGTAAATTTTTGTTCTACATGTTTACAACTTAAACAGATTTGTCAGATTAATGTTACTATGTTATGCTGACAACAGGGCAGGCAAGGTACCAGCTTCCGGGAAAATGCATACAATTTTGTTATCTTGTTTGTCAGGCATTGAACTCTTATTAATAATATTGGTTATTTTTTTAGAAAATCAAGTGGTATGTTGTATATGGGTGGTATCTGATGACAATAGTCGAAGTAAATTTAGTGTAAAAGTGACACATGACTCTTATCCAATCAATGTGATAGCAGAGACAATCCGACGGAGAAGTCGAATGATGGGAATTTCTAAGGAACATGCAGAGCGTTGTATAGAGGAATATAGTGACACTTATGCTTTAAAAGTTTGTGGTTGTGATTTATTTTTATTAGAGGAGCATCCATTGAGTCAGTATAAGGTTTGTTGTTTAAAATTAAGTTTGATTGTTTGGACCCAATTCCATTGGTCAATTGGGTTTGAAAATGCTGGAACCAGACTTTTTCAAAAGGGGGTCCATTTTACACTTTTTGACTAAAAAATCTGTGGGATGGGTGTCACAAATGAAAATTTTCTATAAAAAAAGGGAGCTTTTATAGTGTTTCATCCAGTTTTAAGAAAGGGCATGGTGTTTTAACATTAAATAATGACACAATTCAGAGAAGTGCCCAGGCAACATACAAGTCAAAGGGCATACAAGATATTAAATATTATCATACAAAGGCCTTTTTACTTAAAAAAAAACATAAAGAAAACAAAAAGGACTGTTTGACTTTTCATGATAAAAAATTATTGGTCAATCAAAAGAGGAGAAGAAAAAAGACTGGCAAACCTGAGAGCAAGACAGGGATGAAACTATGATCCATTTGAACCAATCTAATTAAAATTAGATCTCCGCCTTCGCTCCCCCTTTTTATTTGTTTTTTTTCTTTGGTTGCATCATGGGAGATCTAAGGACATCTCATCTGTGTTTATGTCAGAGGTTATTTATTTCCGTTCGCAACGTTCCGGAGCTTTATCAAAACCCTATGCCAGGCAGATTGCCTTCGCACCAGTGAGGCATCGCTGATTGGCTATCGTAAAATTGATCTCTGACATGAACTCAGATGGGATGTCCTTAGATCTCCTATGACGCGACCAAAGAAAAAAATAAATAAATAAGGTGGAGCGAGTGCAGAGATCTAATTTTAATTAGATTGCATCTGATCATGAGCTAATTATGTTTGACAAGTATATGATAAATTTGCAAAATTAAAAAATCATTCAAGAAAAATTAGATGAGTTCTGAATTATTACCTATAGTCATAATATTATTTAGACTTAGCTATAGTCTGTCCAATTAACTGACTGTCATAGTTTTGTTTGCTTGTTTATGGGGTAGTAAGATATTTGGTCTATACCATCTAAGTAACTAGCCACTTCCTGTTTACCAGTACTGAGAATTATTATTTGTCATCCATTTTGAGGCCTTTACTGACATCTCAGTCTTTTTAATTTAAATCACTTGGTTATAGACCAAGTTGCTCTTGATAAAATAAACATGTCTTTGAAGTTATTCGGACCAAAGTTACCCATGTAACTAATTGAAAAGACCCAGATTTTCCTTAAGAAGCTGATGTAATGACCTTAGCAAAGATTTGTGATCTTCAGAAAAACTTGTTATCTTAAGTAGTTTTCAGAGAATTTAACAATTCAGAAAAAATTCATCTTGTTATCGTAATTTCTTTTCATGAAGTAAACTTTCGTATGAATTGTTGAGAAATTAAACTGCTGTTTTAATATGGACCAGGGATCTTAAATGATTAATAAGTTCTTCATAACTTGTATTAAAGTGAAACAGCCAATTTTTTCCAAGGAATCAGAAAATAAGATTTGATGTCAATGAGTCATGAAGTGTAATTCTTGTTACCATAGTTACTGTACTAACTGTTGATGTTTTTTTTTGTTTTTCAGTATGTAAGAGAGTGTATAGCAAGGGATAAAATCCCACAATTCCAGCTTCTAACGAGGGACAGTATTTACTCATCTACAACACCAACTAACTTTATCACGCCATTTTATGCAGAAAAAGGTAAAACTTACTACATAGAATTTAGACCACCTTCGTGGCGAAATTATTGCGGGCTCACCTCAAGTGTGGAAGGTTGTGGGAACTATCCTCACCCAGGTAAAACAAAAGACACTAAATTGGTATTTGCTGCTTCTCAGCTAAGCAGGAAGCATTTAGGAGTGAGAGTAAAGACTGTTCAGCCCAGAATCAGAATAATGTGTCTGGGTAAAGTGGCTTGTCTTCATGCGGACTGTTGCATTCGTATGCTAGCACGTTAAAAATCTGGATCACATGTTGGTCTAGTACGAAGCAGGGTTCATTCATCATCATTCATAAAGATGCTCCTGTCCTAAATATGCATGAAATATTTGCCACTGGACGTTAAGCAACATTCAGTCAACAAACAGAATTTATTCTGAACAGTTTTTTCATTAAATAAGGGCTGTTGAAGAAATGTATTTAAAGGAGATTGGAAGGCACTATTTTATTGTACTACAACATCCATAAAAAGTTAAATGGTTATTTCTAATAATTGTTAGCCAAATTTTACTAAAACACATGCCTCCCAACAAAGTTTTTAATCCATTATCCCCATAAACTCAAATTTTGAACCACCCTTATTTGAAAGTTGCCAAGTTTAATTGAAAAGTATACATCAGAGTATTCTCCTTCAAGAATCCAGAAAATTGTGGAAACGTAATTTTATTGGGTCTTAATATATGTGTGTGTGTGTGTGTTTAAAAGAAAGAATATGGAATTTATGCCATATGTGTGTGTATATGCCCATTTTTGGCTCTAAAATCACAAATTTTATATTTCCTTATTTTTTCAAATGCAAAAATCATAAAAAAAGAATAACACTTTAAAAAAAAAACAGCCATTTGGAGTCCTACTAGACCGTTTAACTGTTGCAATTCACAGCTCTGATGATTTTTTGTAACAGGCTTTTAGGTAAATATTGTTGGATTTTTAAGACAATTTTTGATTCAGATAACATTGCTATAGTTAAATTTAGGAATATTAGAGTGGTTGGTATCGACTGCAATCAAACAACTTATCACATCCCTACCCGCAGAACTGTATCTCTTTGTGCTTTTTTTTTATGCCCTTGCCTTAAAGCGACATGGGCATTTAGTTTTATCCCTATTGGGACGCAGTACCTATAAACGTCAATTTTCCTTAAAGGTTTCTCAGATTGTGTATGTTGGGTTGGTATGATATTTGGTCTAAATCATTATCAGATTGAGTTGTGCTGTGTCTCCCCTTTTTAGTGCCATCATTTGTGTACTTCCTGTTGGGGTGTGGCATACATGTCCCATGAACACATTTTCTCTATATATTCTTTATTATTTCTCTATATATTTGGCATATTTCTGCAGCTAAAGCATTGTTCTCTGTGTCTTGATTGTATTTATACATGTTCACTATGATTATTTAATTATGTATTACAGGTCTACAGCTTCTGACAGATATCAACAATCAAAAGACAATATCACAGTGGCACATTAGCGGCAAACTAAGGATCCGAATATTGTGTGCCACTTATGTCAATGTTAGGGAACTTGGAAAGGTAAATCTTGTCTATAAATACTGTAAATGCAGAAATTATCCGAGGTTTTTATTATTGCGAATATCGCAATAATTGGAATTTCACATTCCAAAATTTTCTACTTATGTTGTGTTACACCTTTTGAAAAGTGGCAAAATTAAAACTCGCATTATCATTGCCATTCGAACATTGGCAATAATAAATGCATGCAATAGTTTCTGAATTTACAGAAATAACAAAGAGGGATTACTGTATGGTGAAATGAACTGAAATTTTATAGGAAGTATAAAAGGAAGGCCCTTTTATAAAGCTTGTCATCCTGACAAAAATGGTTGAACACGAGCACTGAATATTTTTAATTGTCCAAATCATATCTGTGCTATTGCTTATGATCAAAATAGCATGAATCTGCATCTGGTTCCGTAACATACAAAAAAAAAGTGAACTCAACTCATTAAGCTTGTGATAAAACTTGTTTCCATGTGTGGTGGTTCTCTCATGGTACTCTGGCTTACTCCTCCAATAATTGATTTCCATATTACAAATGTATTACTAAAGTATAGACAGAAAGAAGTGTAAAAGTTTCTAACAAACCTTTCACACTGCTTATTTATGATCACTCAGAGGCACATCAAAATAAGTTACTGAGTTATCAGAATTCCATTTAATACATACATGTAGGAAAATAAAAACACGAAGTTTGTTACCGTATCATTGTATGAAGCACCCCTACTGTTTCACAGTTCATTTTTATTAAATTCTTAAGCACTCCCACAAACTCCCAGTATTGCAAGATGGAAGAACAGAAAATTCTTTGAGAAAACCAATTTGATATCGAGAGACATTTAATGTTGGGGAGGGAAGGGAAACTAGAATTATTCATTTTGAGCGATTCAAAATTATGGAAACAAATAATGCTTCGAACTGGATTTTGAAAATTCTAAAAAAAAAGCCCTGTGGTTTTAATTTTTTTAACACCTTGGACACTTAATAGGAGGAATTTGTTGTATTTTTTCATTAAAGATTCCATTTGGAATATTTATTTTAGATATATGTAAAGGCTGGAATTTATCATGGTACAGAACCATTATGTGAAATCCAGGACACTAAGCATGTGGACTCCAACAATCCGCAGTGGAACGACTGGCTGGAATTCTTATATGTACAAGACATACCCAGAAGTGCTAAACTTTGCTTATCAATATGTTATATATCAAGGAGAAGGAGGGTAGGTACTTTCATATTAATCAAGGTCTGATATGAATATTTATAAGGTTGTGGATATTAAGATCTGACCATACCTGATGATAATAAGACGATTTTATTTTTTTTTTAGTTGTATTCTTGTAACATAATGACCTTTTATACCCCTGCAAACAAAGTTTAATTCGGGGGTATATAGGAATCAAACTGTTTGTCTGTCCACATACTTTGTAAGCACATTTCCTCCTAAACCATTCAATGAATTTCAAGGAAACATGAACATAAGACACCATATTTAGATATGCACATAAGAAGTAGATTCATCTTGACTCATTCCAAGGGCAGATAATCCATGGGAGCAAGGTTATCTTTTGTGAGTATGTTCACAGTATGTCATGTTGACATAAAGACATTCGACACAACATTGAAATGTGTTTGCTGAAACTTGTAACTCACCTCACTATGAGTGACCACTTGTTTATAAAATTTATCATACTCATCACAGAAAGAGAAAGTTTTGGTTGAATTTTAAAAGGCAAAAAAAGGACAATTTGGCATATTAATATACAAAACATTTATTACAACTGTGTCTTGTTTTCTTTATATTGGAACTTGCTTGCATAAGCAAGGAAAATCCATGCACTAAAAACAATTTTAAAATTTGAATAAAAGAACTGATAGTGCAGTAGTGACACCAAACAGAAGCCATTGGTGGGCACAGTCCCTTAAAACAATAACATTTAAATCCAATCGTATATTGGTTATCTTGATATATTTGCAGGAAACCTCCTGTTTAGGCTGGGCAAACTTACAGTTGTTTGATTTCAACGATCGACTTCTAAATGAGAAATACAGTCTGTATCTTTGGCCGTTACCTCAGGGAATGGATGAGTTGTTAAACTATGTTGGACTTCCAGGTAAAAACAAAGTATATGAAATATGCTAGAAAGATACAATCCACATCTTACTTGTGTTCTTAACAAATATTAAAAAATCAAAGTTAACTGTGTTTAAAGCGCTTTTCTGGATTTACATTCATCAGACGTGCTAGGGGCCAAAAAAAAAAGATCAGTAGTATGTTTTAATATTCTCTTTTGAATAAAAATTTAAGCTTTGTATTAAATGTATTTTAATTGATTTAACTAACAGACTTAAAATTACATTATTTGTTGTAGTTTGAATTAGGTGACCTTGTAAAGATCTGGAGACAGGTTATCAATTTAAATTCTTTGGCTAATTTATGCAACTTCTAAACCTTATTATTCTGGCAGTAGTTACTTTGAAATCTCTGTCTGTTGTAGACAAAGGACAAGGGTCCTAAAGCATATTTCTGGTCCACGAATTTGCTAAAAATAAAAAATGGCTAATATTTATTATTCTTGATCATTTGTATTGTTTCAAAAAATGAAAATCCAACAGTTTTTTAGTTACAATTGTTTTACAACAGTCACATGCCACAAAGAAATTGCTTTAAATGTGAAAATACTTAGTTTGATACAATATTCATACAAATTTGTCAATTTTGGTATAGATCACATACAAACATCAGAACCAAACTTAGCAAAATCAAAGATCTATCAAGCACAAATATTCAGTTAAAATATATTTGTGTTTTTTTGTAGGCTTATATCTATTTGAACAAAACAAACATTTGGTACTTTTACAGAAAAAAATATTACAATCTTGTTTAAAATAGTCAAAATGTGCCCTGCTGTTTTGTCAAAAAGATGAAAATTATATAAGTATAAGTTATAAATTATTAAAAGATTGTTATTAAACAGCATTTACACAACAACTTATTGTTGTGTCAAAAAATCTTTAATTTGGGCCAAATATGGAGCTTACAGTACCTACTCCTTTCTTATGATAACTTTTATGCCTATGTAGAAAATATTGCCCCTTTCTGAAAAATTATTTTTCACTATGTTTTCATTGCAAATACTATCTTAAAATGAGACATAATAATATTTTAGGATCTAATCCTGACAAAGGGACAACTCCATGTCTAGAGATAGAATTTGACAGATTTAGTATTATATTATAGGGTCTAATCCTGACAAAGAGACAACTCCATGTCTAGAGATAGAATTTGACAGATTTAGTAACCCTGTTGCTTATCCACCCGAACAACAGATAGACGAAGTAGCCCAACTTGCAGCTAGCAAAGAATCACCACTTATCTACCTGGTAGGTCTAAATATACCTGTGTTTGGATCTATTCACAAGATGGAAATTAAGTTGGGGAGGGGAGTTATATAGGAATCAATTTGTCAGTCTGTCTGTCCATTTGTAAACGCACCTTGTGAGCACATCTAAACCATTCAATGGATTTCAATGAAATTTAGACACAATCTGTAGATTTGCATATAGCAAGCTAATTCATCATACTTCATTTCAAGGGCAGATGATTTAGCTTGCAGTTTACAAATGGATGTTTGTTTTGGTGTGCCTTGTAAGTGCATCTCAACCTAAATCGTTCAATTAATTTCTTAAATGATATTTAATAATATGAATGCAAAACAGCCAGGTTATATTTTGATTCAAATATTTAATGCAATTTCCTTACATTTTAGGAAGCAGACTTGACATTTCTTTAAGGATGTTTTGAGATTGTCAGATTTTTGAACTCCTCTGGAATTAACCATTTTTGAAGTTTTTGTGAAATTCTATTATTTTATCATTGCTTTTAAAATACAGAAAATGTTTGTAAAAGCCAATGAAAAATCAAGACAGATCTGCGTCCTGACAAATTCTTGATTTGAAACTTCCTTTACTGTGTTTGGATCTCCGACTTCTATGTTTTGGCTCTAATGCTACAAATTGGGGGTTACTCCTTGAAATGTACATATAGCATATCAAAATTCATCATATTTCTTCAGTATTGAATATTGGTAAACTTGTATTTTACAGACATATTTTTTTTCCATTTTTTAGAGGAATTCTGTTTTTCAAAACCAAGATTTTCCGGTATTGCATCCTTTATCACACAAAGAATTCAGCTTCCGGTAACCCTTTTCCACTTTAGGGCTATTCCATTTAAATTTCCCACCGGGGGGTGGAACACCAGTGATTTTTTTTTCTGTTGGGTGTGGGTTAAATT
>JARWCS010363975.1:0-10518 GCA_034783895.1 Geukensia demissa | reverse complement strand
TACACTGATAAGAACACGATAGGTATAACCAGTGGACAGGACGGAGAGGAGGCCTGGTACTCAGAAGTATGTGCCGCAGCACTGGAAGCAATATAAGGTCTCAGCAGTGATGATAGATATCTGGTAAGTACTTACACTGATAAGGACAAGATGGGTATAACCAGTGTACAGGACGGTGAGGAGGCCTGGTACTCAGAAGTATGTGCCGCAGCACTGACAGCAACAAATGGAGGCAGCAGTGATGATAGATATCTGGTAGATACTTGCACTGAAAAGGACACGATAGGTATAACTAGTGTACAGGACGGACAGGAGGCCTGGTACTCAGAAGTATGTGCCGCAAAACTGGCAGCAACATACGGTGGCAGCAGTGATGATAGATATCTGGCAAGTACTTACACTGATAAGAACACGATAGGTATAACCAGTGGACAGGACGGAGAGGAGGCCTGGTACTCAGAAGTATGTGCCGCGGCACTGGCAGCAACATACGGTGGAAGCAGTGATGATAGATATATGGTAAGTACTTACACTGATATAACCAGTGTACAGGACGGTGAGGAGGCCTGGTACTCAGAAGTATGCGCCGCAGTACTGGCAGCAACATACGGTGGCAGTAATGATGACAGATATCTTGTAAGTACTGAAGGACGAGAAAGGACGAGGAATTGCCCTGAAATGGAAATAAAACTGTAAAGAATGTTTAGTGGTCTTTCCGTAGTGTCCTTTGTTAAATTGATTGATATGATCTCAAAGAACTTAATCATTAATGAAACACCAGCTAAATCTACGTCAAATAACTGCAGTAGTACTTAAGTCGGGTCGTTAACTGCCATATTATATTTGGTACGTCATGCAGGTAACTTATAATAATTAATCAAAGTATTGTAGTACTACCAGTTGTGGCCTTTCCCCCATAAAATTTATAAATATTTTGATTTGCTTTCCACGTGTGGTGCGTATGAATGTCTCAATTCTATTAACTAGTGCCTTAACTACTATTAAAACTCTCATTGTAATTTTAGTTATAAATGTTATAAAAATTAAACTACTTTTTTTAGTGTTAAAAATTCACTAGCTGATTTGGACAAACTTAAGTCGATCCAATTTCCTTTTTCTACAATAGACCGTTATGGTTTTTCTATTCGATATACCACTATAACACAAGCTTATTAAGGAAATGTTTTCATATCTAATCAATTGTGCATTCAAAAAGGCTGGTTGTTCTTACATATAATAAATTTATTTCCTTTTTTAACGAAAAATCTTATAACAAATACACATCACTTCCTGGACATCATCTGACAAGATTGCAGCGAATTTATTCTTAATGATATTTTTGAACGGTTTGGCAACACGGTCTATCAACAGATAGTTGGCTTACTAAAAGAACCAAACTGCGCTCCACTCATTGCAGATTTATTTTTATATTGTTATGAATCGAAGTTCATGACAAAATTTCAGAAAGACCCTTTTTAGTGGAGAAGTTTGATAATACTTTTAGATATTTGGATGATGTTTTAGCTTGAAAAAGTCAAGAGTTTCAAAAAGTTTGCAAAAGAAATTTATCATAAAGAACTTTCCTTGAATAAATCTAATATCAGTTATGATCGTACTACATTTTTAAATTTGGATTTAAAAATTGAACATTTTTTATGGTTTATGGATTAAATTTATAATAAAAGGTAAGATTTTTCTTTTCCTATAGTTATTTTTCCGTTTCTTGATGGGGCCTCCCTTTAGCTCCTTCGTATGTGGTTTAAATTTCACAACTAGTTCGGTTTGCCCGTGTTTGTACCAAAGTTTCTGACTTAAATGATCGCAACCTACATCTTACTGGTAAACATTTGCAGCAGGAATACATATATTACAAACTTCTCAAGACTTTTACAAAATTTTATTACCGTTAAAAGATTTAATACAAAAATACTGCTGCAAATGTTGCATTTGAACAAGGTATATCACATCTTACGTTCATATGAGATTTACAGATTTAAAAATCATCCCTTGAATCTCAAGGTTCCGTTAAAAACTTATCCACAAGGGGTACAAGTTCGGCGGTGTAGTAAAGACATTGAAACAGGTTTTGTTGGTACAGATATTAAGAAACTGATCGCATCCTAACACAGATATTAATTGATTTGACATTGCATTCATTTAGTCTTTTCGAAGTGTATTAACAACATAGTATTAAATTGTCAGACATACTGTGATGTATGACATCTCGTGTTGTTTTATCATCAGGAATATCACCCAGAGCTTGCTTTCAGTAACTGCCAGCATTCATTTGAGATGTATCTTCTTTTTGCATATAATTTTTGTTGAGTATATTTATTGTAATTAAGGACCTGGCTGGTCCGACTGGGTGACCTTCTGTTAAATTTTTATGATTTTCCTTCTTTGTTTTCTTTGATTTTTTTCCTTTGACCACTCATTCAAGGAGGTTTAGGTACCCACAAAACCAGTTAATCCCACCACATGTCTAAAGTGCCTGTCCCAAGTCAGGAGTTGTGGTCATAGGTTTGTCTTTGTGTTTTGTTTCATGTACATGTTTGATAAAATTTAGGTAAGAGCTGTTTTATTTAACGTATAAACGGTTTTTTGGGGGGGACGATTAAGAGCTTTTCACTATAGTGGTATTCCACCCTTATTGAAGACACGTGGAGAATGAGCAGCTAGTTTGCGGAAGTATAGACAGAAGTCGTCATGCAAAAGCGGGGATCGCGAATTTTTATGTTTTGAACAACTATGATTATGAAGTTTTGAGAGAAAGATAACTAAAATTGTAAACGAGAAACTAAATCATGAAAACTCTATCCAGCTAGTACAAAATCAAATTGATACAAACAAAATAACTAACAGACAGGACTTTATTAAGTGTATTATTGTAGTCTAGGATCTAAAAATTCAATTTGCTTCAAGTAAAGTTATATTTTATATAGACAACGACAACGATTAATTCTGGCTGTACAAATAAAGGAATAGAAGGAACGTCGTTTGCAACACCCATTGCCTCTGGTATTATTGCACTGGCACTACAGGCAAAGTAAGTTTTATTTCAAAATGAACTGATCCGATTGACTGATTGGTCAAAAGGTAAAACTTCGAGGCTTAAAATCCGAGTACTGTTTTTTCTGTATGATTAATCACGAAAACATTAATAGGTCGTAGAAATTGCAATATTTTTTTCGTTGATAATTGAGTTCAGTAGAATTGACATAAACTCACTTTTAGTCAATATTTTCTAAATTTTTTGCCTTACATGCTTTCAATGCTTGTGATTTTAAAATTTGTATGATGCCGTGTTTTGTTGGATGATTTCTTAAAACCACATCCAACTATCATTTGACTGATGTACTAGTTTTACCACATCAAGCTGAACGTCTTTTGATTGATATCATAGTTTTACTACTTCAAGCTGACATTATTTGATTGATTTCGTAGATTTACTACTTACATCCAGCTGATATCATTTGATTAATGTACTAGTTTTACTACATTCGGCCGGACGTCATTTGATAGATGTACTAGTTTTACTACATCCACTTCGACGTCATTTAATTGATGTCCTAGATGTATTACATCCAGCTGACATAATTTGATTGATGTCCTAGATGTATTACATCCACCTGGATATCATTTGATTGATGTCCTAGTTTTATTACATCCAGCTTGACATCATTTAATTGATGTCCTAGTTTTACTACATCCAGTTGACTTCGTTTGATTGATGTTGTAGTTTTACTACATCCAGCTGGATATCATTTGATTGATATCCTAGTAATGAAAACCAACTAGACATCCTTTGATTGATGTCCCAGTTTTACTACATTCAGTTGGACATTATAGGACTGTTGTCCTAGTTTCAGAAAAACCAAGTATATGATTAAATTTTGAACTAAAGTCAGACCGCCTGGGTGGTGTAATGGTTAGCGTGCTCGCCTCGCCTCATGGGTTCGATCCCCGGTCGGGTCAAACCAAAGACATTAAAATTCTCCGCTAAGCACGCAGCATTTAAGAGTAAGAACAAAGACTGGTCGCCCCAGAGTCAGAATAATGTGTCTGGGTACGTCTTCCTGTTGCTTTCGTAACCTGGCACGTTAAAAATTCGGCTAAGCGTATCGGTCTAGTACAAAGCTGGGTTCATTCATCATCAGTCATCATTAATATGCTCTCCTCCTGAATATGCATGAAATGTTTGCCGCTGGACGTTAAACACAATACAATCAATCGATTGAACCAAAATCGGGAAGCACTTTCGACGACGGTCCATTTTGTTAGCTCTTGTCTTATTTGTTACTGTTGTCCTAAAGTATATCAATTTCAAGTGTTAAATCAAACAATTAAAAGTAACTATGTTTTTTTTATATTTTTGTCACACCACTGACCGAGGTTAAGTTGTCACAAATATGTTTAGTAAGGCCACATTCATTATGCGCCTATTCCAAACCAGAAACTAGTAATCTGGTAGACATGAGCTTTGAAATGAAACAACAAACAAAAACATTGCACGAAATAAACAACATAATTATGTGAGAAATGTTTATTTTTTAAATAAACACTATATCTAGAACCCCTCTTTTTAAAGCAAAATAAGAAACAATTTCTATTCAACCATGGCCAAAACCTTACGACAAATCGCAATTGTAATGTTTTTAACTTAATGTCAAATAGCTTTGCATGTGGTAAAGATATAAATTTTATAAAATAACAAACGTCTGGTTAGACATCGAGTATATTCTTACAAATCAGATAATCTAAGGATTCGGAAATGATTTGGCTATTTATGTTCCATCTTTATCCAGGAACCCATCAGTTTAAGACTTCCAGATAGAAAAATGTACCAGCAGTGATTTGCATCTCTTTTCACTTGCACGAATCATCAAGTTGCAGAAACCTAATGAATCTATTTGACATAAAAAGAAATAATACTTATTCTTAATATAAACAAATTATAAGATCTAATGGTACGATTTACATAAAACTTCTGAAAAATAAGTAAGAGTATCAATTCTAGTTATATATTATCAGGGAAAATGGATTTCACAAAGATGTTACATCGTTGTTGCAAACTTCAAGTGTAATGTACCACTTATGAATATATCTCACAAACAATACTTCCACATTTCCTATTTGTATAATTTAACATCCACAGGTTACTGCCGGGCCTGTACAATAGGCAAAGAATATACCGTGAAGCAAGCTTTAAAAAGGCCATAAGACCAAAGGGCACTAAGACCAAAACCACACAGCAAGCTGTAAAAGGGCCCTAAGACCAATACCGTAAATCAAGCTGTAAAAGGGCCCTAAGACCAATACTGTAATTTAAGATGACAAAGGGCCCTAAGACCGATACCGTAAATTAAACTGTAAATGGGCCCAAAGACCTACACCGTTCATCAAGCTGTAAAAGGGCCCTAAGACCAATACTGTAGAAAAGCTCTCAAAGGGCCCTAAGATCAATATTATAAAGCAAGTTATAAAAGGGCACTATACAAATATAATATGAAACAATTAAAAAATAACAATCATTGACATAGTATATCTTGTACCGTAAAAACGATGTACAAAAGAACATAAAAACAAATATAGTACTGGATTACGGTTTCCTGAATAAGATAGCAACATCAAATATGTAACGGGGTTATATATGTTTGAAAGCGATCAACCCCAACTCCCTAGGTTTACAGGGAGAGGTAAAACGACAATAAAACAACTATTTTAAGTAAAATGCCTTGGCTTTGATTCTAAATACAAACATAAACATAAGATAGAACAAAATGTTAACACCCCCAAAAAGTTCCCACTGTTTGTGACAGCTTGTTGAAAATTCCAATACCATTGGTTGTTGAAAAAAAACCAGGTTCTAGTTAACTAGGACATCGATCACGGTAAAAGGATTTAGTGTAAAAACAATATTAATAAGGTTTTATACATGTTGTTCTGTGTTACAGTCCTAACTTGACCTGGAGGGATGTACAACATTTAATTGTCCTGACTTCCAAAAGAAACGGATTTTTAGATACCTACGCAGATTGGAAAACTAATGGAGCAGGAAAAGAATGTAATTTTTTGTAACAAAAATTGAATACTTTGTAGAATCTAGATAATGCTATGATATAACTGTATCAAAACCTAAAATTATGCTAGAGAGCTTGGAGATAAATCGAATATTGGAATTATGATGAAAAATAAATGTTCATCTGTGCATTTGGATTGATTACCATATTTGATATATGATAACACATGTCCTTGTTTTTTCGTCACGTTTACTTCAATTCTATTATTGTTTTAATTTTCAACCGTGACTTGTGATTATGTTATTTACTCTCCTCACAGAGTTGCCACACCAAACAAATTACAATAATGTAATAGAATAAACCTTCAAAACAGGATGTCTTTAAAGAAAAGGTATTTTAAAATAAACAAGCGGAAGCACATGGTTAGTTGTGTAATTATGTAACCTCTATTTAGTCAGTCAAGTTCTAGGCTTCGGCTTGATGGACGCTGAGGCGTTGGTGATGAGATCAGTAAAATGGACGTCCGTACCTGCACAGACAACATGCAATTCTTTGAAATTTACCGGATCTGGGTATGTACCTAATTAAACCAAGCTAATGGGATGGGATGTGTCTGAGAAAAGTTTGATACTACCACGCCAGCAAGATCCGTTAAGCTTAAGTTAAGAATGTATTAATTGTAAAATGCTCGCGAAGATGGTCCGTACATTCTTATCTGGGCGCATACCTAATATATACCACGCAATGAAAGGAAGTTACGCCAGTCATTCAAGAGGCTGGAACTCTGGTAGTCTAGAGGGGTAAAACCTGTACTTTACCAGAGTTTCCTCCCGGTGTTTGATGGGTCCATATTGTGCACATTTATGTTCATTTTGGTTTTTGTGTTGTATTGCTATGTTTGTTTCTTTTTTGTGCATTACTATTTGTCCCCTTTCATCTCATTGAAGGAATTATTGTTTTATATTTATTGATCAGTTGTTTTCAGTTATTGGTACTACAAAGCAAAATTCTTATTAATGCTCACCTCTGTAATATTTTGGTATATGTAACTGCAAATACAAAACTTTAAACTTTTTTCAAATATATATCGTTGAAGGAATTCAGGTTAAAATCTACATTTATTTTCAGATCTACGTCCGGTTCAACTTGGATCAATGACAGCAGGACTGTCTTTCATTATGATTGTTCAGCAGTTACTTATCTAGAACACGTGACTGTCGATATAACGTTTTCTTATTCTCGGTATCGAGGAGCAACATACATATATCTGGTATCTCCATCAGGAACGGAAACCCGTCTACTACACTACAGAGTTAGAGATGCGATTAGTTATTCACCTGCTGGATCTCTGAAGTGGTCATTCATGTCAGTTCATTTTTGGCGGGAGTCACCGTTAGGAACATGGACGCTGAAATTCAAATCACATAGTGGTTTATCTGTAGGTTTGTATCATAAATAAAAAGATTTTAGGGCAATAATATGTCTGAACTCTGATTGTTAAAATAAATGCTTTTACACAAAGACTAAAGAACATTCACACAAACATTTTAAATCGTAGAAAGTTAACTATAAGGTTTTTGTTTTGGGACGTCGCTTGTTCTCAAACACGCGTCAACTGATTAATTTTCTTAGAAAATCTTACGTCACTAAGCGTAAGGACCTGATAGTGCAGTAGCGACACCAAACGGGGTCACTGTTGAGTGTCATCCATTCATAAGTAAAAAAGACGAGACAAAATCAGAATAATAAAAAATAAAAACAAAAACGAAGGATCAAAAAGTTTGACTACACGTTATCTTTCGTAAATCTGGATAAGGGTCTACAATAAGAACGCATACTCTTTACGAACTCGACAACCGTAGTGAAAAACCTCCTTTCAAAATTGAGATCAAATCAGGACAGTGAAGAAGCAGTTCCCTCATTCCTAGCTAGCATTTAGATAGAGAACATTTCTAAAAGGTGTGTGTGTTTTAAAGGATTAATCGTCGCTTGCATAAAAATAATGAGCGACTCCATGTTCTACAATTTTAATAGATCTGTGTGTATTGCAAAGTATGTCAGAAGTCCAATGTAGAATACCAATGTGTCAGAAGGTTTGAAATTTAACAAGATTTCGTGTACATGTATGTTGTAAATTATATATGTTTGGTTTGCAGTAACGATACTCTCATGGTCTCTTACATTTTATGGTACATATACAGATCCATTACCAGGTATGTATTAGTTATTTACATCATTTACTGCTGTGAAAAAGTTACAGTAAGAAAATTAATTTAAGTAACCTGAAATAACATATAACATCACAATTTTTTTTTTTGAATTATAATGTACAATTAAATTACAAGTAGGGCAATAAAAATTAAAATTATATGCACATGAAAACGAAAAAACATCTTAATTGGTAATGTAATCCGAACAATGTAAAAAAGAAAAAATCCTGCTTAAAAAAGTTAATAAACATGGTGAATTTTTTATATGCTATATGATTAATCAGTAGTAGTAGTAGAATCAAAACATAGTGCAGCAAAAATCCCAACATTGTAAAATGAAGTACCCACAACAAAAATTAGCAGCCAAATAGAAATGGAATGATTGATTGATTGGTTGTTGGTTGCCTAACGTCCAGTGGCAAATATTTCATGCATATTCTTGACGAGAACAAGTTCAAACATTATCAGTATCGAAAAAAGGGTGGTATGGGACACAACAGGGTAGCGGATTTTGACTACTACTGGAAAAAGGGAGTGATAGGTAGGTACATAAAATTTAGCCTTTTGTAGCGGCATCAACCTACTCTTTTTCGAAAACTAACTACAAAAGGGGTCTTTTACGTGCAAGGGGTGTGGCACTCTCCAAACACGTCACCCACTATGGTCCACGGCCAGGCTTTCTGTATTATGACCTGGCAAAAAATTATGTTCATGCAAGCTAATGTAAAAATTTTAAAATGAAATCTTCTTATATACATGTTTAAGGTATATAATTTTAAAAATAAGAGAAGTAAAAGGCTTCAGAGTGACGAGCAAGCACATGAACGCAAAAGCTCTATGTTTATTTCTGTATTGATCACCCATCTGTTTCTATTTTCCTACTTAAACCCATAAATTGCGGTCATATTAATGGACAGATATAAAAGGTCATTAAATAACAGAACAAGTAAGAAGAAGAATCTGAATGGTTCTTGTATAAGATTTTCCCTTTTTTTGTCAGGAATCAAAACAAAATCTTAAAAAAATAGGAAATCAATAATTACACGATGAAACGTCGTGGCATCTGCTATAGACTAGTTTTTGAGGAAAGGCAGTCCCGACGGATCGAGAAATAATGTGCGAAAACAAAGAAAAAGCGATTTTGTATACACTAGTATATAAACCCAAATAAAAAAAATCAAAGTCACCTGTCACTTTATAAAGCCACAACTCACAAGTTGCATTCAATCTCACAAACAAGACTGTATTTAATTAAATGTTATAATATTTATAGTCATGATAATATAAAAATGCAGACAGTTGTAAGAAATGGAAAAAATTTAGGGTATATTCTTTCATCAGTTGTCAGCTCTCTTGGGACAGCTGCTCGGGTGAATCCATCAATATCCTTACTCCGAAGCACAATGAAACGTGTCAACAGAACCAAAACTTCCACAATGGACTCTTTTAAGTGAAATAATGCAATCATCTATATAACAATGTTTTGTTTTGATTTGTCATATGTCCATTATTTCATTAGTGACTTCACGTTTACTTTTACAATCTTTCCAATTAAAGAGCATGTACACTGTGTATCCAATAAATTGCAGAAAAATGACCATTATGAATCAAAACTGAATTATTTGAAATTAATTACACTGTCCGAGATGTAAAACTAGTCAAACGTGCTGCCAAATTAACAGCCATGCTGTATAGACTGCTTCTAATTTCTAAATAATCAGTTGACTTCCAATCTCAACACTTTCCACACATCAGTAGGTTCTTTAATCTGGGAATATTTTAGATCTGGATAATCTTCCTCGAATGTGAGAAATTCCGTCTTTTCTCGAATAGAGGCTACCGAGCGTAACAGAAAGAAAGTTTAAGACACAGAAATTAACACACAATAGGACGTTCTCCCAGATCATCAATAAGCGTAGTGTATGAAACTATTTTTTTGTTTAACTTCAAATTTTTTTTCGATTGCATCACTAAGCTGATCAGTTAGTTTCGTTCAGATTAATTTGTATATCGATTGCATCACCTAGCTGGTCAGTTGGTTTCGTACAGATTAAATTATATTTCGATTGCATCACTTAGCTGGTCAGTTGGTTTCGTACAGATTGAATTTGTATTTCTATTGCATCACCAAGCTGATCAGTTGGTTTTATGCAGATTCGTGCGCGTCAGCTGACCCAGGAATGAAATATGCAAAGACCTCGCTTATTTAATTATTTAATAAGTGTATCAATTATAGTTAAACAATAATACAACAATAAACTGTAACGAATTGCGAAATGTAATACTAT
>JARWCS010363964.1:0-10518 GCA_034783895.1 Geukensia demissa | reverse complement strand
GGACGTCACAATACAAAAATACCTGATAGTGCAGTGGTGACACCAAGTGGGAGTGATCGGTGGGTGAATTCCATTAAGATGAAATATTCATTTAAATGACAATGTATGTATAAGTTACTGCAGAAGACTAAATATTGTTGCAACAAAAAAGTACAGAAACTTAAGACAACTTTCGAATAATTGTAGTTTCTAACAGACCAAAAATGCAATTTCGTTTTCGAACGAATTTAAGAAAAAAAATAATGAACGCCTTCAAGAACGTATATATCCTCGCTTTCTGGGGTGGGGTCGAAAGTTATTTAGGTCTTGCACAGCAAATTAATGCTCTCAGTAGGACACCAACACCCGCTGTTCAAAGTAACCCACGTCACAATGAATGAATGACCCTATGTCTAAATTTTCGATCGACAGAAAGACAATCCAACATTAGGACAGGCACATCCAACATGCGGCGGGGTTCACGTCGTCACTCTTTTGTCCAAACGAAACAAACTTGGTCCTATAGCATATGACTTAGCATTCCATGTTCATATTTTACGTTTTCATTGGGATTTTTTCATTTTTTATTATATGCGGAATGAGCTTGATAGTAAAAACAGCAAATTGTAAACAACAAATAGTAAACAGCAAAAATAAAGAATAAAAAATATATAAAATAACAGAAACAGTAGATATCGTCGCCTAGAAACAAACTATATTAATTAATATGCACGTTAAAACTATAAGCAACAGTTACTAGTAGGTAACACATGTCGTTTTCATGTAACACGTGTCGTTTTCAGGTAAAATACTCTGATACAAAGTAGACAGATATTTTGTGAGGAATTACATTTGTTGAAGTACAAAAGACTACTTCATTTATTTTACATCCATTACTAATAATAGATGTAAGTGTTTATTGGTTTATTACAGTTCATTTAAGTTCTGTAATTTACAAGACTTTGAGGATGATTGATCTAAAATTATTATTACGAGATATTTACACGCCTTCAATCTATGTAATGTTTACTTTACGTGCATTTTGTCAAATTTGTCTGAACCCATTTACATATAATTCTGCACGCGGATGGCGTTATTATTTATTAACATGTAAATTTCAACTCCAAAAAATAGATTATCGATTAAAAAATCTGATATTGAACACAGCGTTCCAAAATAGTTCTTCAAGATGTATACTTTTATGAATTTCAATTACTTCAAGTTGCTCTGTGGACACTAGAACCGTGCGATATGCAAACATAAGAAATGGAAATTTAAAGTATGGTTTATTTGTAATTTCAAGGACTATTTTACAAGGAGACGAAAACACTATCACAGTTATTTTTGTGTGTTTTTATTTTTTTCTTTGGGGTGTAAGAGGGTGGGGGTATATCCCTGTTTGTAGTTCAAGTAGATTTGAATACATTATATATTAATTCTGGAATCTCACGCCTTTGTTCATTCCGTTCAATGACCAGTGGTGCCCCCAGGGAATGGCGTAATGTAAATTCTGCCTTGGTCAATATTATCACTATGTGATAACAATCTGCCACTCAATAATAATAATTAATGTCAATCAGATATTATGACGGCAAATTAAATTATGATATTGTGAAAATGTGTGATGGGAATTTCAGATCATACAAAGCATTGAGTTCTTAGAGTAATATGCAGATGTCACACCAAGAAAACTTTAAAAATGTGTCTTAGCTAAAACTGAAAAAATGAAGTTGATATCGCTAATTAAGTTTGAGTAACAAAAATATGAAAGAATTTGCCTGTTTTCACTTTCTGCTTTTTTATCAATATTAGTTAAGTTCTTCGGATTTTTTTGTGACAAAAATAGGTGCGAGCGAACGACATTTTATGTTTGGTTCTTTTTTCTTGAAATGGCAAAATATTGGAGTGCAACCTCAAAAATTGATGCGAAAACAACAATTTAAATTGTTTTCCTTCATTTTTTGTATTTTTTTAGGAGCGAGCGAGCTAAATTTTATTTTTATATCTAGGAATAACAGTGAAAATTTCCAAAAAGTGAGACAAAAATAGAGCTAGAAAGGTTTTTTTTAATTTTGAACCAATAATATTAGAAGAGAGCGAATCCGAAGAACTATTAATATCTTAAGTGGCCTTAGCTAAAACTAAAAATATGAAGTTGGTATCGCTAAGTATGTTTGAGCTACTTGATCTCATAAAAGATTATGAAAGAACATGCCTGTTTTCTGCCTTTTGATCAATATCAGTTAAATGGGAAGTGTAGATGTGGGAAACGATGACATCCATTTCTTTAATTATTTATTCACAATTATTATACACGTGATCAATGAATACAACTTAGAGTAGCAGTAATCAAGAAGAATGTGCTTATAGTTGAAGTACAAATTGAAGTTCAACACATTTTTAACAGATTAGGTCGATTGTCGTGTTTTATGAATAGTTTCACTTTTTTATTTCGGGGCCTTTTACAGCTTCCCTTATGGTGTGGACTCTGAAGGCCATAATGGGACCTGTAGAAGTTTAGATTCGACTGTCATTTGGTGGATTGCTGTCTCATGGACAATCATGCCACATCTCCTATTTTTATATTGTTTTCACAGTATAAGTCCAGGTCGTGGAGTCTGTCATTCAAGCAATTTCACAATAAAAGTAAAGAAAAAAAGTGTCTTCAAAGTAGTGGAAACAAGATAAAATGATGCTTGGAAGAAAACTTATTTCATTTCTGAGTATGTAGCGAAAGTGTCACCATTAACAGTCAGGATATCGCACCTTTGTCAGTATATGTACTTATAAAATTGTTTAAAATTTTCAAGAAGCGAGTTAGACATTTCTTTGTAATGGATCCGGGCGGGGAAGATGTTTGGTGTAAAGTCTAAAGACACACCCTATTTTATTTGAGAAAAGAATGCAATTTATATTCTTTATTATGACGACTTTTTTTTTAAGATTCACATATGAGGCTAAAACGTTTCCATTTCTTCCTTATAGAAATATTGAGGACAAAACATCTATCAAATTCATAAAGAAGTCTTAATTTTTAAAACTGACACATTGTTCTCTCGGCTGAAAGGGTTTATTATACCCTGCTATATAATTTGAAGGAAATTATCATAATAACTGGCTTTTGCCCCCTGTGGGACAAAATTCGCTTAATAAGAATGTGAATTTGAATTTTTGTTGCATTTGGAAAATTACTACAAAATTTAAGTTTTTGGTTTTTATGACGTTTTGACGTACCATGTCCCAAGTTAAGGGAGGTTTGGGGCTAACAAACATGTTTAACACCGCCACATACTTTTTTTTTTATCTGTCTTAATCTAATCGTGGTTTTTTATGTTTTACTGTTACATGTACTCGTTTTACATTATAAACTTAATCAACTGACCGATTATGGTACATCTGAATGTCATCACAATTAACTTTTTGAGTCCTATACAGCTTGCCTTATTGGAGTAGATATCTGTCAGTTATGTAAGGCCTAAAGATAGCTTGAAGATGGTTTTTATGGCTGTGTCATATAAACAATCATTTAACTCTCTTTTTAATATCTATGGCACATTGACTTAAAACCCCAAACATTTTTTGTGTCACACTCTTACCATCTGTTATATAGGGAGTAACAATAACAATTTGATATGTTTTAAAATAGCCAGTTTCCTCCTATTAATTTCTCGTACGATGATCATGTGCAAACAAACAGAAACAGCACGTGTAAGTTAAGACTGATGCACGTCAAATGTAAAAATATCTATTATAAATTGATCAGACTGATCTCTCTGGGATTTGTAAACATGCCATTTTCTCTGATTATTGAAATTGAATCTGACCCTGCATTATACAGCAGGTCTAGATAGATAGTGTTTTCTCCGAAGGTCATTTTATTGGCAACCAAGTTCCATTAACGAAGCAGATTTTAATATACAATTGAAACTATACTTCTAATTTATCAATAAAATCCAAAAAGAATGTAAAGGGCATATGTGTTGCTCTTAATTGCAAGATCTTCTATATTCAGCAAAAAGCTTTAAGTCAAAGGTCAAAGAAGCTTTTAGACAAAGGTCAAAGAAGCTTTAAGCTGACGGTCAAAGAAGCTTTAAGCCGACGGTCAAAGAAGTTTTAAGCCGACGGTTAAAGAAGCTTTAAGCCAAAGCCAAAGATCAAAGATTCACTTTTGATTTTGTTATCTGATTGACTGAATAAATGGTGCTTAACGTCCAGTGGCAAAATTTTTATTGCATATTCAGGACGAGAGCATATTAATGATGAATGATGATAAATGATCCCTGTTTATTCTAAACCGACACGAGCTAGCTCACGAAAGCAAAAGTCCATAAGAAGACATGCCACTTTACCCAGATACATTATTCTGACTCTGTCTTTGCTCTAACACCTAAAATATGCGTGCTTAGCGAAGGAGCGGCAAACATTTGGTTGGACCCGGCCGGGGATTGAACCCACGACCTACCGCATTGGAGACGAGCACGCTAACCATTACCCCACCGAGGCGATCAATTTGTATTTGAAGATAATCATGCAGCAGACCATACTCCAGAAGCAGTAACAGATTTTTAACAATCATAATTTGGCAATGTTAATACATAGGATAAACACTGGTGAGATAAGCGTTAAAAATGTTAGATTGATGTTAGATACATATGAGTACAAAAGGGGATTATTGCCAGATAACTGGGGGGGGGGGGGGCGAAAGTTATTAGCGACATACACAGCAAATTAATGCTCGCAGTTGGACGGAAACCAGACAAATTGATGCTCGCAGTTGGACGGAAACCAGACAACGGTTTGCAGCATTTTACAATTAATCCCTTTAAATCCTTTATCTTTCTACTGTTAGTTTAGATTTCTATTTGTTTCAAATACAGAAATTGACAATTATCCCCCAACAAATACCTTTATCTCATTGAAAACATATATCCCCTGAATTAGCGAGTTTCCATCTTAAAATTTTCTTCAAGAAGTTTGTATTCAATTTTGAAAATGAAATATTATCCCAGACAGAAATATTATCAATACATTTAAAAGATGTGGAATTTGATATGTATAATGAGTTATTTACACCAACCAAAATTCACAAACGACGTATTCTGAAAAATTACCATTTTTTAATTAAAAATGAAAAGCAACAAGTATGAAATATATTCAGATAGTTCTAGCATCTCTTGTTTGATGTGAATGGGGGAGGGGGGACGTATATAACTATGGACCAGGGGCAAATCTGGAACAGAGAGAGAAGTATTAGGAATCAAGACACAATTCTGAGACTTGTTGACTTCGAACAAACAATTTGAAAATAAAATTTTTTTAATGTTGACTTTCGGCCCCATGTCACTATGGTATACAGTCCACTCGGTATAGCATGTGTAAATAGAAGATGTAATTAACCGTGATTTCATGTAGACGTCTATATATGTTGTACTGTAACATATTAAGAAATTCTGATGAATAACCTATACATTGTGAATTCGGTTTAGATATTTATAAACTGTGTTTTACACATATATTATACATGCTATTCTTCAATGTTTTAGACATTTTGAGACACGTCGTAACTTTTAGAAACCAGTCATATACCAGTGCATATAGTTCATGTTTATACCACATCATCTGTAGGACATAGTTCGTGAATGTTAACACCTTTCACAAAATTCGCGCTGTTTGGTGCCAAACACTTTTATAGGTATCGACTGTCTATGAAGTAAGAAAAATGATAAATAATGCTACTTTGTTGGACAGACTCAAAACTGATCCAAATTTTAATCAATTCATTTATGAATTCAAGATCTTAATCCATTCCATCATCTGATATGGGTAACTACAGCTATTGGTTCATGTTATTAACGGATTGGACAGAGTCGAATATAATGTGTATGAGATAACGAAATTTCCGTTCTTAGGCCTATGAGATTACGTTGTAGCCGGAGAAACTGCATTGTTGCATATACGACTACATGGATTCCTCAACTGTCTTCGTAATGACCCATGATTCATCAAATTCAACCTTTTGGTGTAGCCTCTATTTTTCTAATGGGGAATGATCAAACTGTAGCTGATTTTTGAAAAACTCATCACAATTAGTGACCAATTAAGGCCCCCACCAGGGACATATGAACATAGTAAAAGTTATCATAATTGAATTGGACATACAATAATGACAAACACATAAAGACGAAAATACATGAGAATAATATTTAGAATTTTAAATGATATGCGCTCATATAATAAGTATTTCAATGGTTTGCTCAGTGTGGCTGACAACCGTTTTTCATATTTTAAACAGTACAATATCATAAAACTCCTGTAACATGCAATAAATGTGGATTGTTCTGTACATACAAAATACAGTTTACCAATTTTCTTAAAGATGGCTTTAGAATATTGTTGGGCACCGTTTTATGCAATATATCGCAATCGCAGATCGATAAATGATAATTTCTTGCTTTACGATAAACTGTCAACCATGTTGACTAGCATTAAGACAAATATAGCATTTCATTTGTATATTTCTCATCTTGAAATCAATCAACTTTCTCCATATGTTGTAGAGTTAAAATATTGAATAATATAGATGTTATACATTGATTATATTGTATAGAATTCGTTAACCTTTGCAATCCCAGCTTAAAGAAATATGTATACATAATTAAAAGCAAGATAGATAAAAGACATCCATCTTCATGTGAAAAAATATGTGTTACCTACCTAATATACGTTTTCCGAGGAGTCGACAAATTTATATCCATGTTTTAAGATAATGAAATAATATCCACTAATCGAAAAATAATTTTTGTGTTATCATTTTGGTGTTAAGACTGTTTTTCTACCATCAAGCTCACTCGTCAAAAGAAATCGATTTTCCTGCAGCTTTGGGCGATTCCATTTTCCTCGTTGATAGGGGAGTTGAATACTATCAACATTTTTACTTAAAATTGATTTGGGATCAATATTAACCAAAGAGTGTTTGATCTTGGTATCTGATAGCGAAATAAATTAATACAATCACTTATTATTAATATCTTTCTCTTTGAAATAAGTACGATCATGATACAGCTTCCCTGCACAAGAAGATAGCGTAATTTATTTTTCAATATTTCATTAACAACAGAAATTACATCTCGTTTCGTAAAAATGTATAACATAACAAATTATACCTTTATACATAAATAAGATAAATTTGCGAAAGTTATCACAAATTAATTCTTAATATTACCGTTGCTGAAATAAAACCATGAACTTTTATTTCAGTTTTATCATCTAATTGTTTTTAAAGATTTTGAAAGATGCCTAAGTATCTTCAATTACTTTAAAGAAAATTTTATCACTTTTTAGAAAACAACAAACAGGGAAACCTTTAAGGAAAACGGCAAAGCTATGCTTTTTTCCGATACGACGTGACGACTATGCTTTTTTCCGATACGACGTGACGAATCAAAAGTTGTTGTTGTTTATGTGTTTATCGACAGGTTCACCAATGTTGAATAAACATGATAAATTTTGATATGCTATATGGACATTTCAAGGATTACCATCTCATAAGTAGTATTAGAACAAAACATAGGAAGTCTGAGATACAAATATAGTAAAAGAAGCTCTCAGATCCAAACAAATCGAAATAGAAATTTTAATGTACTCGTTTTCCATTGATCATTTTTGGGGGCATGAAAGTGTTGATATTTGTCCATTGTTGAAGGTCTTAAGATAACCTGCAGATATTAAATACTATTATTGGTAATTTGGAATTTTGGATGGCTGTCTCATTGTCAGTTATTCATTATCGCCTATCAACCACCCAAAACGTATATACATTACAAACTTTGTCCATGAGACTTCCACCAAAAATGTATACATTACAGAATTTTACACGTTCAAGCATGTTCGAAAGGTCAAATTTTGCAAAATATTAACTCTAGATCTTTAACTTATGGACACATATCCACACCATAAAGGAAGCCGTAAAAAGCGTCAAAATGAAATGTGATGATAATCAAATGTTACAACTATTGACCAAATAAGCATCAAATTTAAAACAGTAACACTTAAACATAACAACAACGATATCCAATGGATTACGGTTCCTGGCTTGAATCATCAGGCATATAAAGTATTTGGAGAGGTCCGAAGAGAGATAGTGGTAAGTATCATAAATTTATCTATTAAATAAAAACTATAAACTGGGATTCATAACAGTAAAGAATAAGTCAAATCAAAGGGGGTACAGATGTTCCCATAAGTATTCCTATACAATATTATTATTTAAGGCTGTAGTGGGGCCTGAAGAAGTTCAAATTCGACTGTTATATGGTGGATGGCTGTCTCATGGATAATCATGCCACATCTCCTATTTTTATTGTCGATAAATTTTATCGCCAAACTGGCCAAATATTGCCAAAAAGTGTTAATTGAATTTATATTCTCCTGTAAAATCCAGTAAGAGTATTTTATGTAGTTACATTTATCGACCGAAAAGAATACAGTAAATATATTGTTTATCTGTTTAATCAAATGTCCATTCAATGAGATAAGGAAATTTGTGTTTAATGTTATGTGAAAGTGTACTAAAAAAAGTGTAAAAAAATTGTTTACCCTTTTTTTAGTACACTTAAATTGTATGTAATTTAGGTAACCAATATATGGTTGGGACTTTAAAATGTTCAGCAGGGGTCTTAAATTCTTCCTTGTCAGTAATGTGACTGTCTACTGAGGCGTGGAAAGTAGAAGAATTTACACCCATTCTTATGTACTTTGATGTAGTATTTACGTCACAATAACATCACATTGTTGGCTGATTTGTCCTCTTGTACAAATTCGAACCGCATTGATCAAGCATTAATAATGGTTTAATAAATAATAATAAATGATAATTCGACAACAAACAGAGAACATGCAGAAACGTAGATTGCATAAAATTAACTGTCAGACCAATCGGATCATGTCTACCTTAAACGTCACTTGCAAAGGAGTAAATAAAGCTCCATAGGCGGCCATTATAACCTTTTTCCATATTTTACCTGAGGTTAACTTTCAGCGGCATCTTTTTATCTTGAAGTGCCATAACACATGTACAACATCATTTAAGAAATTTGCAGCTGATTGACCTTTTAACCTGTGAGTATACAAGCATGTTCAAAGGGTCAAATTTTGCAAATATTTAACATGCATTTAGATTTTCGTAGACAAAAATGTCACCAATTTCAATAGTTTTGGAATCAGTTCTTTCTGACATTTTGTTTTCCATTTCTCATTTTAAAACTGGTGCAATGAGACTGTTTAGAGCAGTTTTATTCAAAGTAAAATTTGGGTCAATATTTTACTCCTCACTTTTAAATACAGCATGCGCAGCATGCCATTTTTGGACTATGTGTTGCGTAAACTATGATAGTTCGAATATGATATAAAAAGGGAGGGATAGAAACCGCAAGAAATAGTTCAAATAATATCGTGGAAAAACTCGTGGTATGTATACCATATATATACCTCATAGGTTTGATAAATTTAATGTGAACGCTTGCTACACTGATACTTATCACAAAAGATATTTTGATATTTATACCATTTACGATTTATGTTTATATATTTTATGTTCTTTTGTAATGTAATTGGACAACTGTGCTCAAAATAATGAGAAAAATGGCATCTCCCACACCTCTTTATTGTTATGAAAAATTGTGTACAAGTCAAAATTTAGCAGTCTTGAAATCATACGATTTAAATAATGACTAAGTTTCGTGTACCAATTAACAGCTTCAGTTTAAAAGTATTGAAATGCTCATGCATACACCATCTCTAACGTATTTCAGTATCTTCGACAGTCTCCGTAATGTTTTCATTTCTTGTATCATTGATGAGTCCAGTGTAGAATTCCAATGTGAGAGATCAAAAGTGCATAGTCTAAAGAGACCAGAAAAACTTGAAATAAACTAAAATATAAAACGAAAACAAAAATAACGAAGGCTTGCAATCCACGAACTCCTTTACAAAACAGGAGTAGGATCAGTTGCTCCGGAAGGGCAAGACGCAACACCCGTCGTGAAATCTTTTTCCCATTATCCGGGTTAACGTCAATCCGAGAAGAGGTCAACTTATTATTGAATTACCGGTAACAGTTCCGTAACGGATCCACCATTTCATGATGGCGACCATTGAATTAAAGGAGGGACGATTGGATGTATCCTTGTTGTAGTAATTTATGCGTCAACAGCAATGCTCTCTTAAGAAAATCCTGAAAAACTTTGAACAGGGACGAGAGTATCAACTTAACTGCGACAAATAAACTCCGTAGTTGGGGGAAGCAGAAATATTGCCACATAAATATGGGGCGTTTACAAAAGGAAAGTTGAAGTCATCCCGTTAGTCGTTAATCTTGAAACAAGTTTTCTCTCTTGGTCGATATCGAGCAATAAATCTAAGTATGAAGCAGATTTCGTTGAGTATGTTTTCTCCTTAATTTCTAGTTCGAGATGCTCACTGAACGTAGGATTATTCAATGACAAAACATCATCGAGAAAAGTAAAATTAAACGATCTGGCC
>JARWCS010363954.1:0-10518 GCA_034783895.1 Geukensia demissa | reverse complement strand
CTGCCAAGTTTGGTTGAAATCTGTTCAGTGGTCTCAGAGAAGAAGATGAAAATGTGAAAAGTTAACAGACGACGACGGACGCAAAGTGATGACAAAAGCTCACATGGCCCTTTGGGCCAGGTGAGCTAAAAAACAATAATGGAACAGGATATTGACCTTGACATTAACTTCTTGATTGTAAAATGACATCTATGATTTCAACATTTAAATTCACATAAAATTAGAGAACTGAAACATGCGAAACAGTATCAAATTGTGTTCTATAGTTAATCATATTACTACTGATAAAATATGACTTTCATAAAAAACAGACCTAAGTGTCATAACTATACTAGTGTCTAACTAAAACCTTACTGAACCAAGGGTTTCCCAGGGAAAGATTAGAGCCATCACTAAGGAAATTTTTCATTCGCCATCATGATTTGGTTGGCCAGTACGAAATATCAATTTCACAAATGACAATGGATATCTTCCCACTGTCATGACTACAAATCCATTCCTGTACCGGTTGTGACTATACACCAGCTTTGTCTACTGAGTAACATAATGGGTGCCACTAGTTGGGCAGTAGTTGCTTACCCTTCCGGAGCACCCGAAGTCACCCTGGTTTTTGAAGGGTTCATGTTACTCCAGCATTAGTTTTCAATGTAGTGTTGTGTATTCTGTTTGCCTTTTGATTCATTTTGTTGGCCCTGGTCTTGTCTGTCTTCTGACTAAACGATTTCTGTTTGCCCCTTCGAATTCCTTTCTTTATAATACATACCACAATAGTGTAATGCACTGTAGTGTTTTACCAAGACCCATGTCATCTCTGAAATAACAAAAGGATGTATTATCAAGCAACTCACACAGTCTCTATCATTAAGCAGGTTTGATTAATGACAGTCACTTGTGCTTTTGGCTTGGGCCATATCAGTCGACAACCCTCAGGAGTTTGTATAAAAACCTGTATCTATTGTGCATGTACATGTTTAAGTATTTAATGTCAATATGTTTACAAAATTGATTAGCAGTTATTAACTCACTATCAGGAATCTTCTTTTGGTTTAAATTGAAATATGTACATTTTAAGTCATATACATGTGTTCCTTTTTAATGTGAGATTTTTCTAAATCCAAAACAAACTACTTAAGTGCAACTCACTAATAAAGAGTAGAAATTTTATTGCCCTGTCATTTTTAAAATATTATTTCAAATCTTAACTGTAATGACAACTTACGCTAAGATGGCACCACAACCACCATAATCTCTATATCCCATGATGCATTCATACAGGAAAGTCACACCCTCCCTCTGGTGGGGTCGTAATTGAGTACAAATATATGGATCTACCACTACATCTATCACAGGAAGATTTTTCTTGTTGTTTTGCCACTGGAAATTATTACTAAATATTACTGTATATTTATGATATCCAACTTTAGTATACAAATAAAACTAGACAAATATATTTGTAAATTCAATGTCTGTTTAAAGAAACTGACTCTTCTGACCTTAAATCATCAACGATTGACCATAAATTAATAGGATTTACCAAGTCAACAAATCTTGGCCAATATCATAACATGCTTTTTACTCAAATTTAGATTTCTAATAATTATGCAGTTAATTATGGTCTGAAAACTTCAATTTTTCAGGCTCTGTATTATCAATGAACATTTTTTTAAATTAAAAAAAAATCTATGTAATGTTATGACATCTGCAAAGACTAGAACTCAAGATATACCATTGTTTTTACAAAGGAACATTTGGTTGTAAATTCAAAATGGAAAAAATTATAAGGCAAAAGCAGATGAAAGAAATCCATTAGCTTTTTAATTAAAATTTAGATCATTGTGATAATCTTGTATTAATTATGGTCTAAAGAATTGTCATTTCTCAGATCAACAATGCATGATAATTATTAAAATTAAAATATTTCCATATAAACTGGAGTTTTTTCCTCACCAATCATACAACTTTTATCCCTTCCTAAAACAATGACATGAGAACATGTTTCAGGATGGTCTTAGAAAAACTGTACCTGATGTCCTTGGCTGGGATGTGGCATGACCAATGCACCTGGAGTATTGGGATCATATCTGGGTTTTACAGTTATGCCTGTATCCTGCACAAAGATAACACAATTATTAGAATTAATTAAACACATTAGTGTTAGCTAAACATTTACATATATATTATTTCAATTTTATTATAATTATTTACTCAAATATTACTTATTAAAAAGATATGTTATACTACATGTACATGGCTACATAATATACAAAAGGAACAATATGGGGCAAATTTTAAGGAGACCATATTCTATCTCTGTGAGAAAAGGAGGAAAATTGATGAAGACTGAAACCTACTCCTTATGACAATGACATCTTAAATTAAACCTGGACAAAATGGTGCAGTTTATGTATCAGTGGTTTTATGAAAATATTTTTCTGCTTCTTCAAAGTTTTTGTAAACTGGAAAGCTTTCATTCACAGTAATAATTTAGATGTATGAACATGTGAAAAAGTGAAATCTTTCCCACTAATCTCTAAATTAATGAAATCAGGAATAATATTTTATTACAATCAATGATAATAGGTCACAGACTTTATTTCCAGTAAATTGAGCATGATTTGACACATTTCACATCATGAATAATTACAAGTTTTGCAAAACAAAAAAAGATCAAATGCATTCTAAAGCTCCTTCTACTATGTAAACATATATTTAGAACACTTCAAAATAATCTAGTGACCAGTATATAAAACAATTCATTTTATAACAATACACATCCAATATGATCAATTGGAATAAGAGAACGACTAATGGATTCTAGAAAACCTGTATAACAGTAGTGTGACCATCTTGTAAAGGATTCACAAACTTCCTGTTGGTAACCTTCTCATTGACTGGTACTCCACCTGAAATAGAAAACCTTAAAAGTTGAAGCTACAGCATATGTGACATAATATGCAACAATGTTCTACAACGTCTCACCAAGTCTATGATAAAGTTTATCTGGAATTTGATAATTCTCTGTTTAATCATTCTAATCAATATTTTCATTATCATGAGCAGATGATCCTACAGCCTATGATACTTAGAACAAGGTTCCATCACTTTATTCTGACTGAAATTCCTGGTCTGTTCCAGGCAACCGTTTCACAAAAGGTTGTAAGTGTTACGAGTGGTCGTAACTTAAATACACGATACAGCACTTACGAGAAAAAGTAAGTCTAAAGACTTTTTTATGAAATGTTCGCCATGTTTTTTAAAAGATAAGCTTTTAAAATATTTCACAGCAATGTTGGCAGGACATATAAATAAAATAACATGTGAAATTGTGGATTGATGTTCTTGTTTGTGGTACTTAAAACTTATAATAAAGTGTTGTGTATCCATAATAGTAGTATTACAAATGTACGTTTCATGAACTGAGTCACTCACTTTTTACTAATTTTGGAAAATCCTTTGAAGGAATCTTTATAATTCTTATAAAATGCAATTTAAAAACCGTTCCAGTAACTTTGGTAAACTTCAGTATTTGTAGATAAGCTCTTCCTTTTTCTCCTCATTTGGAAAACGGGAAAATTTTATCTTTTTCTATTAGAACTATTTTTGCTCAAAGGATTTACGAGTTTTAGAAAATAAAAAATATGTTGATAGATTTTATATCTATTGGCACATATTTTTTATGTAATGTCAGAAAAAATAAGCTTTTCAGTACCAGAAAAAGACAAATTTAAACACTGTCAACAAGTACATATTATGGAATGTCTGCATACAAAATTTGGTTAACCTAGGTCAAACAGTTTCTGAGATATTAAGCTTTCAAAACAATATATGCCATTGCTGCTGCTGATGGGAAGTAATAACTATGCCTCACTTCTATGACTAAAAGGTGAGACAAAAACCAGGCACTATTTTTAAAGAATCTATTCTTGAAATAAAGACCCTGAACCAAATTGACCTGAGAATGTGTGCCATTTTGGTCAACTTTATTGTATTGAAAGGAGTAGGTACGTTAAGGCCCATTTATGGCCCACATTTTAGATTTTGTGACACGATAATAAGTTGTTGTGAAAATGCTGTTTAGTAATCGTCTTTTAATAATTCATTACTTTTTCTTGTATACTTTTTGTAATTTCGACAAAATGAAAAGGTATATTTGATTATTTTGACAAGAATACATGTATAACATTTTTGGTAAAAATAACCAATTTTTGGAGGTATTTTGTTCAAAATAGATATGATCGCACAAAAACATCACGAAGATATTTTAATCAAACATTTTTACATGACAAATCTTAAATTGTGCAAAGTTAGGTTGTGATTATATTAAAATCGACCAAATAGTATTAAATATTGCATCAAATTAATAAATTTCTTTGTATTTTCTAATTTAAAGCATTTTCTATGTGTCATGTGACCATTGTAGAACTAATTAAAGTAAAATTCTTTTTATAGACATTATTCAATAAAAAAAATATAAGATAAAAGATATTAGACAATTTTCATTTTTTAGCCAAAATCTTGGGCCAAAAATGAGCCTTAATGACCCTCGTCCCTTATTGTGTTTATTACACATATATGTTTATGTTTGATATGTATATCAGAATGTATGGAGTAGTAATGTAATATTTTATACTGTAATGTAGGAATGTCCCTTTGAAGAATTATTATTGAGGTAGGTTCTCACAGAAATGGTTTTTACAGTTTCAATTTTCAGTATAATTTGTAGAATTCTATTATGTAATTTTAATGAGAAAGATGTTTACTGCTGTTTTGATTTTTAGTATGGGTATATCATTTTGCTTGTTTTGCATCTCGGTACATTTAATAACAAGTTGATTGAGCTCAAATATACAAAAATATATGGATTAAATTTCGGGAAGACTGCTTCAAAGTTATTGAAAAGTTCAAAATCTGGGTGTTTTCACATGGCCCTGAAGGGTAAAATCCTATTTCTTCTGATGGGCTTTAATTGCCCTGACTTAAAAGTGGGGGTTATCATGTTTATTGACCAGTGTATATGATACATTCCATGCCAAATATTTGCATGCTGATTAATACAAAAAATCAAAATAAGATAATTGAAAGATGGCTATACTTTATAACATTATAATTTTTACTGCCCTTCTATGTTGCTATTATATGACATAGGCTTTGTGTCTTCAATATTTGTAATTTTGTCTTTACAGGGCACTCCCCATCTGAGACTGGGTTTACTGGTGATCTGTGGATCTAAGCCATATTGTCTATGTTCAGCCAAATGGAGAAGTTCAGGTACACAACATGTAGTCAGCATCCTACTCACTTCATATAATAAGCTTTTTACATTAATAATGACTTACATTGACTTCAATTTTTCTTGTTGCAATTGATGGGTTTTTGTTGAGTGTACTGTAAATCAGCCACTTTCAAAAGTTAAAAACTGTAAACAGCTTTTTACACTGTATTAAATCTTTATTAAGCTCACCTGTCCTAAAAGGCCATGTGAGCTTTTGCCATCAGTTGGCATCCATTTATCAACAATAACAAAAAAAATCTTCTCCAGCTGCAACTGCTCAGCCATACAAAATGGCCCCTAACATAGGGTCCTATTTAAAATCATTTGAAAGTCTTTTTGTCTGAAACTATTGAGCCAATTGCAACCAATCTTTCCTAGAATGGTCTTTATGTGGTCCTCTACCAAAATTCAGTCAGGCATTACTGACAGCCTCCAAGATGGCGGACACAGCCATATCTTCGGGTCAGAAACTACTTGGCCAATTGCAACCAAACTTTAATGGAATGGCCCTATGGTGCTCCTCTACCAAACTTGTATCCAGCATCACCCCCCTGAAACCAAGGTGGCTGCCTTTAAAAATAGAAAAAGGAGGTATATTTTAAATGTCTTCATGTCTAATAACTGAGTCAGTTTTTACCAAACTTTGGTGCAATGGTCCTTAGATGGTCTTCTTCTAAAATTATGTCTGGCATTTCTGCCCACCAACCAAGATGGATGCCACCGCCCGACTTAATTTAGTAGAACCTATGGTAAATATTGTTAGAAATTCTCCTTCCTAAATTATGTTCTGCCTGCCAACTAAGTTGTCTTCCACAGCCGAACTTGTTGTAAATTAGGACTCTTAGGGGAAATTCACTTCAGAATCTTCTTGTGTGTCCTCTACCAAAATTCTCTAAACATTCCCTCCTGGCAAGGACCATTGTCTGTCAGGTGAGGGATACAGGCTCCTGAAAGCCTCTGGTTGGATAATAAAATACAATGATACATCTCACATTAATTTGAAACATTGCCTTCATTAAAAAAACGAACAAAAATTTTGTACTTTCAGAAATTAATATTTTTTATTGCAATTAATGCAACAGGATGGAGATCACAATAATTGAAACTTTTTTTACCAGTTTGTTTAAAAGGCGTCATTGTAGTAAGAATTAGAACTGGCCACAAATAGTAGGTTTCATCCTTATAGAAGGCCTTTTGGGTATACAGATTTGAGCTATTGTTTTGTTGATATTTGTTGTTTTCAATATCGCATTTACTGTGTATTTTTAATAATCCATGTGTTAAATAATCACAAAATTAAATCTTGCATTTACTTTTTATTGACAGATTCACTTTGATTTCTTAATTTTCCATTTTTCTTATTTTTTCAGACAAGTTCGATTTCAAGATCCATTATTATGAGAGTGGAGAGACATGGGGGCAGAGAATAAAGTGGAATTCTCGAGACTTTCTTGACACCAATCACATTATCCTCAACAGTACAGGGCACCAGTATTTCTTCAAACCAGAACATGACACTGCCTTACAGGATATTTGTGTTGGTCTCTGTGTCAAATTTTTGGTCCGCTTTAGTAATGAGACTCTTCCGTGGAAGAGAGAAATGACCACACCATTGTCGGAGACAGATCTGGATGTAGACAATACAACTGAGTCGTACACAGAAACCTCTTTATCATCCAAACCATGTAATCCATTGGACAGTTGTCTGAGAAACATCCCAGAATTCCTCAGGTCAAATGGTCTGTCATTGTATTGTGATATTGAAGCCAAGCTCCGTGAGATTCATAAACAAGACATTGAGAAGATGGTAGATCATCATCCAACACTGCGAAGAATTAACAGTGCAAGTAGTTATGGTGAATCTTTCCAAGGTTATATCAAGAGTGAAAACAAAAGTTCAAAGAAAGCACTTAAAAAGTATAACAAGGAACTACGTGGAAGTGAAGGAGACATTACTACGTCCGGTTTTGTTGAAGACTTTACAGGATACTCATACTCTCGGACTGCATCATATAGTAACATTGAGTCAGTCATTGATTAGCACTCGCCATCTCATGGAGTTATCTATTGAGTAAAATGTACTGAGTGCATAGAGTATACTCCCCATAGTATTACATATGTACAAAATCAGTCCCATCACAGTTTCCATGTCTGTTAGATGACACTGTTGGTCTGTGCTAATGCACTGGGAAGGTTTGTGTCATTGTATATGACAGTCTGGGTATTATAAGCAGTTTGAAGGGATATTTGAAAATGACCATAAATATCTTAAAAGATGTATACCACAACATTATATTGTTCAGTTTCTTCTTCATCTAGCTAGTCTGCTTTATACTAATTTGATTGCTTTTTCATGAAATGCATTTTATCTATGATGGTGACTTAAGGTTACTTTTAAGATATGATGAACAATGTTTTGGATATTGATTATTGATTTTTTTCATTCTGAGCAGTTTTTGTAACATTTCGATATTTAGTGAGAACCAACACGACTGGATTAAAAAAAAAAAATTGTGATCAAATTCCAAGCATGTTGTGGTTTTAACAAAAATTTATTAATGAAACATAAACAGACAATAGTATTTGTTAACTTTCATGAAAAACATCCTCTTTGAAAAAATAAGAAACTGGCATTTCATGGAGTGAATTTTATTCATTGATGCAGACAATAATAAGTTAAACACACATTTCTAGATATTTTGCTTTATTTAGAAATAATTCTATGAAGAACAGTTTCATTAAATTATTCTCAAAGAAAAAAAAGTAAAATTTCATGTTTCTTGTAATGTTTCAGAAAACTTGAATCTATCATATTTTCGTATATTTCGCAAGGATAGATTGTTGTACTTCTGTGACTCAATTTAGTTGGTGATAGATACTTTGGACTTATTTATTTCTGTGGATATCAAATCTTCCTGTTTTGATGAAATTAGTTGTTTGAAGGATTTTTAAATTAATCTGTCATTAATTTCATTATCTGGAATATGCTGTATATTGAATGTTCAATATTTTGATTGCAACCAAGAATATTAAAACATACATGCACATAATTTTAATTCAGCGTAAGAGGTTTTTTGTTTGGTTCTTTTTGGTTGGCCATACTGCCGGAAGTTTAATGAGAGTTAGCAGATTAACGAGGTCATAATATTTGAACATATTTGATAAAGTTGTTTATAATTTGTAGCAACTTTTGACTTTTGTTTTTAAGGTTATCAATATTTTTAACCAGATATTCATATTTTGGGTCATTATAAAGTACATGTAAACATTTCATTGATAATGATATCGACAGTTATAGATTCTTTAGATAAAGTTCAAGTGAAATAGTATTTTGTTTTACATAACTATACATAATAGATAAATCAACTAACAAGAAGACCTGAATCTGATACCTGTCTTAACCGTGCTTAAGCTGGAAACCTGTTTAAAGCAAACACTCTTGTAAGATTTCTACCTGTCTACAGCAGACAAATTCTCAGTCCCATGGAGGCTTGGTTTTCACTGTATTAATTATATGAATGAAGGTCATGTAATCATTTGACAAGGTTGTTTAGTTTATATTCACATTTTGACAAATTTATTCCATTTCCATTTCATTAAAGTCAATCATTTTGTGTGATTTAATTATTAATGTATGATTTTATGTCATTTTATTTCAGCTGATATTAAAGTATTATTCATATAGATATTTTTCTTCTGTGTGATACATGTAGTTATATTTTCATCATTACATCAGAATTGAAATCAGTACCTTATAACCTCTCTTATTCCTTAAGATTGCATGGTCCCTCTTGAAATTATACATTTGTTTTGGAACTGTAAATGAAGGTTGTAAAACAATGGATAGATTCTATACAAATGTGATGATTTTTATGTTTTTAAGAGTGCAATAGTTTTTTTACATGTAGACATAGGTTTTAGGGGACTTTCACAGTTGTACATTAGGTCCTATTTATAAATCTTTTTAATGAGATGCATTTGTTCTTCTTTATCAAGTTATATTTATATAATATATGTGCCTTAAATTTATGCATTTTGTTTTTTTTTTTGGGGGGGGGGATGAGGTCTAATTTAAGATTGCAAGTTTAAGAAATGAAACTAGGTCACTTTTGATTGTTACAAAATTGACCGTCATAGGGTCCAATGGTTGAAAAACTGGTTGTGTGTTTGCTTGTAAGATTATTCCTGAGAGAGTTTACTGTGTGATTATTTAGAAGCCAGATCAGTATCAGTCATGTTGCATGGAGAAAAGTCTCAATCAAGATTTCAAACTGATTCACCATTTTTGTTTATTATAAACAAACTTGTATGTTTACTTAAAATATCAGAAAACCTAAACCCCAATAGGACATCTTATTTCTTTTCATCTCAAATTCATGTTCAGAGGCTTGGTGAAGGTATCATAACTATAAAAGTTTTCATCAAAGCATAGTCACAATTTTTTGCACTTTCACAATATGACATTTAAACACAACACGTTCTGACATTATATTTCTGCACTTTTAGATTTGTAATTTAATCAGTGTGTGTTTGATGCATTTCTACATTTGGAGTTTAGGTGAATTTTCTTTAAATGAAAGTTATGTGTTAATAAAATTTGAACGATAAGGTCGATGACCAGCGTTTTCTTGTTATATATCATACTGTCAGATCTCTTGTTTAAGGGAGGAAAATTAGTAACTTGTATCCAAAAATACATTAATTTTAAACTTGGACATTATAAACACCTTGTTTTACGCAGGATAACAATGTCTAAAACAAAAAAAAAGGTGTAATTAATTTTAAAATGTGCGTCAACAACTATTTTGTTCATTTAAAAAAAATATTTTTACAAGATACACATAAAGTTAAAATTAGCTGTTTATTTGTTTTCTCGTCAGGATTTGCTGTATTCTAAACATTTTTTATCTGGTTTTGTAATATTGATCACAATTGTTAGGTAATTGTACTCTGAGCTAAAGTGGATACATGTATCAAATAAGTAGTTTATACAAACTTAATTAGATTGTTATCACTTAGTTTGCTTCTCTTTGAAAACAAAGGGAGCTGTAAATACAGAAAAAGGAGATGTGGTATGGATATTGCTGAGACATTTTTAACAATACTAAATTGCCTTTTATTTAGAAGGAATAATGTTTATGTATAGGAGATACAATGGATAAGTGGGGGTTCAACGAACTCACACTTATCCATTGTATCTCGTACTTAAACCATTGTTGGGACGCCTACAAATCAATATTACAATA